>OZJO01016166.1:0-42131 GCA_900406225.1 Acrobeloides nanus | reverse complement strand
CAACGTTAAGTGGCGGTAACCAGGGGTCCAAATTTGGAGTGGTTACCGCCACTTATTTCCCCTGGTTACCGCCACTTAACTTTTCTTCGTTGAAATTTTGACCACGCCAAGTGACAATCCAAAAGGGAACTTGCTCCAAATATTTTTATAAATTCTGCGAGATAGCATAAGTAATGGAATGGGCGAATGGAACTTTTGCGCCACCCTGTACATTTGACCTTTCTCAAAATTACACATTTGACCTGGGGTCAAATGTGTATTTTTTTGAGATCAAATGTGTATTTTTTGAAAAATACACATTTGACCCCAGGTCAAATGTGTAATTTAGAGCTTTTCCGACAAAAATGAGGTCAAATGTGTAAAGGTTAAATGTGTATTAGCCCACAAAACTGACTGTGTTACACAAAACAGTCAATTTTATGAGAAACCCGTCAAAAAAATCTTTACCCAGCGTCCATAAAGAAATCATTTATTAAAAATGTGGGATTGACGTTTTCTATATATTTTTGGAGTTCAGATTCTCCTTGTTGTAAAATTGATGTGTTAGGTATGCTTAAAACAAATTCAACTTCCAAAAAAGATAGCATTATAAAGTCAAGTAGTGCTTGAGAGAATTTTCCAGTTTCATTCAATTCTTAAAAAAAATTAAAAAATAATCATTTTATATGTGTGTTATATTGTCGTTAAAAATGCTGTTGGCTGTGAGAGGTGTACCTCAAAAATGTCCAAAAGTGGATTACACACATTACACACAAGTGCGAAGGAAGCGTTGAGCCGGCGTTACGACTAGAGTAGAGTTTGGAGCGGTTACTCCAAGGGTCCCAAGTTCGGTGGTACTGGGCTTGTCTTAGGCGGCCCTCATGGCTGGTTCAAACCCCGCTTGAGGCCGAAAGATTTTGCCTAGTAGTAACATCCTCTTCGGATGGCCAGAACTGTTGCGAGTTCTTTCAACCCAGCTTATAGGAGGCATAAGGTCAGAAGTAGACGGTTCTCTAGAAAGCTCAGCATCACTTCTGTGATATTAAGCGCCTCACCTCCACCCCCAAATAAACTTTTGAGAAGACATGGTGCACTTCAAGTTATGCTCATTGTAATACCTAAACAAAATCGTACTTTCAACATAGCTTAATCGTATTGGATTGTAACTACATATTGTTATGGCAGGGATAGGCAAACCATCATCCGGTATTATGTATGAAACCTAAATTTTTTAAAGAGATAATTTCTTGAACACTTTATTGAATCTAATGAAAATGACTCTTACTTGAGAAGCAGTCGGTTTGGAAAAATACATATTTATCAATAAACCAAATTGTATAAAAAATAATATAACACATATCAAAAATGCTAATGCCCATAAAAATTGATAAATCCCTTTTCCTCGATAAATTCGTAAAGGCCCATGTACCGTGGTAATACCTAAAGAGTATGTTATTTTTCAACTTTCTAATCAACGAACCGACAAAATGTTCCGTTTCACGTGATAATGAACCAATACTAAATTTAAAATTAAGATATACTAAAGATGAAACTAACACCTGAACAAGTATCAAACTTTTTATTCGGTGCGCTGTCGATCCAACAAAAGTTGCGCGGTCAAACGGAACAATGCAGGCCGACCGCGCTTGATCGATCAACCAGCAATTTTCAATTTGTTTGCGTGGTCGACCGCCAAAACCACTGTGCATGGTCGACCCAAATTACGGGGAAGGTTTGGGGGAAGCTTGAGGGAGGATTACAAAAACTAGAAATAATATTTTTAGGAAATGTCTCGTGATCGCTAAAAAAGAAGAGGCTGTTCCTCTTTTTAAACGCCCCACTCGTCAAAGCAGGTATGCTCCTCAAAATTTTAACCAAAAATGCGAGAGAGATGCCGTCTGCCTTATCATCGCCTCTTACTGAGCCCCCAAAATGCTTAACCTTGTTCAGGTGTGATGGGTCAGCTATGACTTTTTATACCTTTTAGTATGGGCAATTTTCTTTAAATTTTCAACCGGTGCATGGACAATCATTTGCGAAGCTCGTTGTGTCCATTTTCTTACATCCGATATTTGTGATGAAAAAGATCCACGAGATGGGCTTAAATTATTTTAAAATATCCATTTTTCTATCCACGAAAATCTATCGTGCGGAAATTTAGACAAACGGACGGTTCTGAGTATCAAAATTTTTTGGGCACAATGTGGAACCGAACCTTGCTAGTGCCGATGATGCTGTTCTCCTTGGCAGAGCACCGGACCACTACACCATGGTGGTCACTCAATGACCAGTGGATACTTTCGGCATTGTAGTACAGGGTGGTGCAAAAAAAACCGCAATTTTGAAATTTTTGAGGGCCATTTTTTTGAAAAATTTTTTTCTAAAAACATCATTTCTAGGGGTAAAAATAGCTGAAAACCACGATTCTGGCGTCAAAAAAATTTTTTGACCCATAAAAGCCCTTAAAATGGCAAAAAACGGGTTTAAAAATGGCCCTCAAAAGTTTCAAAATTGCGGTTTTTTTTGCACCACCCTGTAGTAAACAACGACAGTACTAATAAATGCCTACAGTTTTTGGTAATTATTATAAAAATTTGCTGATAAATTGCTACCAACACTTCCAATTGAATCTCTTGAAGAGTCTGTATCAGAAATTTCTTCTGCTTCGTGCTCATTTAGATTTTCGACAATAATTGAAGGTATAGATAATTCTTTTTTGCTCATAACTTAAAATTTTTTCACAATACAAGATGCGTCAAAAGTTCGTGCACACTTTCGATTTCGGCCGCCGTATCTCGATTATTCTAGCGTTTCTAACGCTGATTTTTTATACTCGGGTGGATTTTTCCACATGGAGAATACGATGCCGGATCTATTTTCAATTTTGACCTAAGGGGTACCCCTAATTTGTTATAAAATTTCAGATGTACACGAACTTTTGACGCACCTTGTAGATATAATAAGTGTGTAACATAGTTAGAGGATGCTAAAGCAACCATTGGTGCGAGCCTTTCTCAACAATGTTGCACTGATCTAAAGAATTCCCATCGAGCTTTTGACCGATAACGCTTCGAGTTTCACGTCAGAGTTCTTTAAAGAACTCTGCAACTTACTCTGCGTTGAGAAACGGTATAATACACCGTATTGGAGTCAGGGGAATGGGAGTTGCGAGCGCACTTTCAGAACTTTTCAAAATATTTTGAGCAAGTACGTATCGAGTAATCACTCAGACTTTGACTGGCTCCTACTGAACGTGACGTTTTGCTACAACACAACAGTGCATAGAACGACAAATGAATCCCCATATTTTTTAGTTTTTGGGCGCAACCCATGTTTTGCCATAGACCAGATATTGGACCAGAGGGTAAGGACGAAGGCCGTTGATACGGACATAGGGTTTTATCGAGCACAACTCTTAAATTCACTTACTCAATTTTGACCTAAGGGGTACCCCTAATTGGTTTGTTATAAAATTTCAAATGTACGCGAACTTTTGACGCATCCTGTAGATATAATATAATAAGTGTGTAACATGGTTAAACGAGTGTAGCGGGGAGTTTATTGTCCATTTTAGTCGGGTTTGTGGTATCATATTTAATTTTAAAAGTGGAATTGGAGTCGGGCGATATGTAGTTGTTGAAAAAGTGAAAAATAGTGGGTTTTTTTGGGGATCTTTTTTGTGTGCCTTGGAATAAAAAATGCTCTATCTCTTCCAGATTGATAGGGGTTTTTGCAACCCAGGAATGGAATGGAAATGGTTTCGAGCGAAAAAAATTATCCTAACCCCCCCCCCCTACCACTGGGTTTTTCGCACAAAAACTTGTGGAAAATGAAAATTTTTTTTATAATAGAAAAGAATTTAATAACCAAACAATTTTAAAAAATTAATAAATTCGATAAAAAATTGGCACTTGTAAGAATCAATTTTCAATAATAGTACACTTTTAGATACACTACTACCTAAACCCGCGAAAAATTGGTAGCCTTTTTCATCTATGAATGATAAGAGTATTTCGTTACCTTATTTGGAGACAATGCAATTAAAATGGGTTTTTGACTATTCGACTGTCAACTTTATTTGCTCAAAAGATTATGATAAAAGTGACGTAGGTAGACTAGGGTTGCATTTTTGACCGGTCAATTGACTGGACGTCAATTGACCGGTCAAAAGCCGCTGCTAACGCACGACGTTAGCAGCGGCGTTAGCAGTTGTGCCGTTCCACTACGGCACGACGTTAGCAGTTGTGCCGGCACAACTCAGCGGTGGCACAACGTTAGCAGTGTCAGCACGACGTTAGCAGTTGTGCCATGCGTTGTGCCGGTCGTGCCGCGTTGTAAAACGGCGGCACAACTCACGGCACAACTCGCGGCACGACCGGCACAACTCGCGACACGACTGATAACGTGCAGCCTTAAAAAACTGTGCGGTGCATTCGTTCCTATTGCCAAAGTTACATGGCGAAAGTTAGCGTGACGAGATTCGTGGCGAAAGTTATAGTGCCGTAATTTGGGATTGTATCCTGTGCTTAAGTTACAAATAAATATAAATAAAATAATTTTTAATATTATTCTTATGATTATACATCTTCATAAAAATGATGAAGGGTATTAGATGAAGGTACTGATAGATGAGTTGGATCCTTGTGTTTTTGTCTGTTTGAAGTTTGATGAGTTGGGTCTTGGTGTTTTTGTTCGTTTGAAGTACTGGGACTTGTATTAGAGCTTTTAATAGCGCTGACACTAAAAGATCTTCTCTTGTTACCATCTTTTTGCTTTTCAGTTGCTTCATTCGAATGTAAACCAGCATGTATTTCTTGTGTACTGACTGTACTATCAATACTTTGTGCACGACACCGTTTTTGTGTATCACTATGTGCCAATAATTGTTTGAGATCAATCGTTAGTTCAATCTAAAAATTTTTTTTCTAGATCTGAAGATTTACACAATTTACCACTTGATCTGAAGATTGATCTTTTTCTATTTTCGCTTGTCCACTACCAAATAATTTTTTATTCACAATATTATCTAAAACTGATTGTCTTCTTGTTCTTGGTGAATTTTCACGCTTGGCATTTGAACTTTCATCAGTAACAGTAGCAATTTTTCTTTTTTGAATGCCATTTGGACTTTCTATAGTTGATATTTTAATTTTGGGCTCAGATATTTCTGGATCTTCAACAATTGGATTCTAAAAACAGTTAAGTGTTAAATACTCGATCGAAACCTGACTTGATTAGGATTCTCAAAAAGCAAGCGATAGGGATTTCTTGGTCAAAAATGGGTATTGGAAAAAATTGGTCTACTAGGTATTAGCTGCCGCAAATGACAGGGATATTTTTCCGAAATTTTTTCGATGTGGGGAATCCAAAAAACGCACTCTCGAAAATTTTTTCTTGACCCTATATCGACTAGCACCTTGGCTTAAAATAGAGTTTTTTATGTCATTTTGACGCCAATTTGGCCTGAAATTTTGTAATCGGGGATTTTCAGCTATGGTGAATCAATTGGCGATGGTTTTGTGAGCCAAGCATTCTATTTTTTGTTGCGTTCAGCTTATCCCTTATCCAAATATGCAGGGGCACCACTGGGAGGAGCAACCTTGGCCCTAAAGAGGGTCGTTGGGATAAGACTATTAATCGCAAAGTCATGGGTTACATGGATACTGGGCAGTGATTTGGCTCCAAAAATTATAGAAAAGTTCGTCCAAAACGTTCGCGCCAGTTGAATTCGGTAATGTGAAGATCGTATTGCTTGTAACATCGGGAGTGAGTTTTTGGGATTCCCCGTATCGAAAAACCCATATAGGGTCTTTTAGAAAAAATTTTTCGGAAAAATAGCCCTGTCATCTGCGGCAGCGAATGCTTAGTAGTACCAAAAGTTCGTACACTTTCCGGATCATTTTCCAAATTTCCTACATGTGGATCCACATAGTTTGGCCATAGAACACTCATCGATCGATCACGCACGGTTGTGGCAATTTTTCTAACTCGATTTATAGTTTTTTCAGCCAATGTAGTTTCTTCAACCTCAGCTTTATGATGTGCTGCTTCGATTGTCTCTTCAAGATATTTTTCTCGTTCCTAAAATAAATTTTAAAATTTAAAAATAAATTTGAAAAATTTTACCACTTCTTTTGCTTTCTTGTCTACCATATATTGTCGGCGCTTTTTCGAAATAAATATCCAAGAACTTTTATAAAAATAAATTAGCACTTCAATAACGGACAGTATACTCATCCCTTAAAACGAACAAATAAATTGCATTTTTGGAGCTACTACATAATAGGAGGGCTACCCACATGAAAAATTTTTCTGGAAATGACCCCTCTAGAGGTAAAAACATGCGGGCAATCCGAATTTGACATTTTTGACGCAAAAAACGCTTCCCTTTTTCAAGAAAGGTTTGTGTATTGAAACGAAAAGTCGCAAAAATACTTTGAAAAAATTAGCCAGGGGCGGGTCCCTTGTAGCGAAAAAAGTTCATGGTCGTTCGTTATGTTTTTTCTCTTTTTCAACAATTTAAAAACATTTTTGTTGGCCCTTTTCGCAAAATCCTGGCTATATGCCACTGCTTGTCAATGTGCCTATATAAATTCATACCTAGCCACATGCCCATATTTCCACCAATATTACTGAGCGTTGTTACCAAATTTGTACTTTGAATTTGTTGATATTCCGTATAAGAAACATCACGGAAGAATATGTCGATGGTAACAAAATTTGATCTAAAAAACTTATGACTATTTTAAAAATAATAGTTTACGTCACATATTCATCTGTCCAATTTGGATTTTGGTGTTTAAACCAATTTAACGCTCCCTTTGAGTAACCAATAGAATACGAATTGTATGTGACATATTCCCAACGATCACATTCTACTTTACATTGAATGCATTTTGGTATTATTAAAAGAGCACTATCTAAATTTCTGGTTTATATAGAGCATAGAATTTTAAGTGATATTTCATAACCTTAGCTTGTTTGTATATAGAGCAGATGTAATAAAAAGAAGGAGCTAAAATGCTTCACTCTTGGCGATAGATAAGCTTAATCGGAATACCCTCTCAGTTGTTACATGCGGCTCAATGCTCTAATTTATGACAATAAAACATTTTCGAGGATTTCAGACACTACAGGGTACGGCAAAAATACTGGGACACTTAACTTTTTTCAATTTTTTTCATTATTTTTCGTCTCTTTTCCGATCTAATGCTGCTTATTTTAGGCTCCATTTGGAGCATCCTGGAAGCTAAAGCGTGTGCTAAGCCACATAAAACAATCGAATCGTTGAAGCGGGCCTTGATCAAGGCATGTAACGAAATCACATTGGAACAGTTGGCCAGTATTATCGACAACTTCCCGAAGCGTCTCAAGGCCTGCGTCGAAGCCAAAGGTGGCCATTTCGAATAAATCTCTTATGTTATTGTTGGTTTTCTGCATAAATAAATCCATGAGTTAGAGAAACGTTGAAAAAAGTTAAGTGTCCCAGTATTTTTGCCGCACCATGTATTTACTGCCCTGGGCTATATAGTCAAAAAATTTTTGGAAACTTTATTGAATCAGGCAACGTGTACATTGAAACGAAAAAGAAACGTGGATCCTTATATAGCTTTTTTGATGCACCCCTGCGTGATCATATTAGCGGGAAATTTTCATCACCGATTTTCCCGCCAATATGACCACACAGGGATGCATCAAAAAAGCTATATAAGGATCCACGTTTCTTTTCATTTCAATGTACTCGTTGCCTGATTCAATAGAAAGTTTCATGGTAGCCAAAAAAAAATTTCAACTATAATTCCAATTTTCTCTCAAAGTTATGCTTTTATTGAAAAATTTTTTGTAAAAAAGCCGTAATTTACCTTTATCCGCAGCGTTTTTAAGAAGTTTATTACGCAAGCAGCTATATAAATCACTTGCTGTGCAGACAGGATAAGCTAGAACATTTATTTAAAAAATTATAGCGACAAAAATACCTCCTTCAATATTGTATACCATTGGACTACACCCACATTGGCTATTGAAAAATTGAGCCCGGCACAAAGCCTTGCATTTTGTGGCAGAATATTGCACGTTTTTGTGGAAATCTTTTGGCCAATTATCAGAACAATTTCCCCAGTTATCTGTGGACAGCAAAGTGTACTAAATTTTTTGATCTTTAATAATAAGAACCGGGGAACCGCCGGAGGGAAAAATAGTTGTATTTATTACCCGTACTACGAAGCTCATTCAGCCTCGCTCTGAGTATATGTATTTTAATTTTTTGGAAGGGGCAAAAAAATTCGTTTTCTGCTGAAAATCGAACCTGCAAACAATTTATATAAGCCGAGAGTCTTAGCCACTCGGCCATGAGGGTAACTGCTTACACTGCGACAAAATTGAATTATAACTTTGTTTCCCTTTTTTCTATATCTTCTGATAAACTTACTCTCGCAGAACTCATAGCTGAATAAACTCGAACCCCAGGTGATGCACTAATTCCTTCCGTACTTAAATAAGGTACATCCTCATGGTTGTGTATATAATATCTGAACCCATCTTCGTATTCATTCGCAAACATAGGCACATTTGAACTGGCTAGAAAAAGGTAATTGTTCACACATCTGGGTAGACGACCCTACCATCAAAATTAAATTTAAAATCTTTAAATTCTTCTATTGCTTCTTCCTTATGGAAATCCGCAATTATTTGAATTCTGAATTTATTTATTTTTTTATAAATGAAATCATTTTTACCCATTGTTTACACCTGCTTGGGCTTGTCTTTGTAACCATGTAGTATTTGATTTAAACAGTTCAAGTCGATAACATTTACCCATATCAGTGAGAAGCGGTCGTGCATAAGCACAACAATCAAATTCCCTTCCACCAAATGAGCAGATTTTTAAAAGCTCTTCGCACCCAAAACTAAACTATCCTTTTGCAGAATGCAAGTGCGCAGAACTGCTTGCTGTTCTCACAAGGAACACGTCCGAACTCGATTTCAAAATTTTTGACAAAATCTACATATATAGTTTTGAAGAGCATACACGACTTGCGGACAAAAATGAAAAAATTAACTGCTGAAAATCTAAAAATATTCGAAATCGGGTTTACGGAGAAATTTCTTGCTAGAAACTTAGATTATGATCCGTAAAATATGCTATAAAAAACCGCACCAAATTTCGTTGAATTTTTGCGGAGATATGTCGATTTTTCCATCAAGGTCCAAAAAGCCGACTTTTCGGGATCTGTGCACTTATGGAACTTGATAATTCTTTTTGTAATGAGTGATTTTGAAATCGTGTTTGGACGTGTTCCTTGTCAGCGTTGCGATATTCAAGCAGCAATGCTAACTGCGGTAGCATGGTGCAACACAAGCAACGTTACACAAAACAGTCAGTTTTATGAGAATACCGTTAAAAAAATCTTTACCCAGCGTCCATAAAGAAATCATTGATTAGAAATGTGGAATTGACGTTTTCTATATATTTTTGGAGTTCAGATTCTCCTTGTTGTAAAATTGATGTATTAGATATACTTAAAACAAATTCAACTTCCAAAAAAGATAGCATTATAAAGTCAAGTAGTGCTTGAGAGAATTTTCCAGTTTCATTCAACTCTTAAAAAAAAAAAAAATAATGTGTGTTATATTGTCGTTAAAAATGCTGTTGGCTGTGAGAGGTGTACCTCAAAAATGTCCAAAAGTGGATTACAGAATTGTATAAGTGCAAAGGATTTGATGTTAAAGAACTTCGTTGTAATACACAAACTTTTTTGAATTTTTTGCGGAAAAATCGATTTTTGCATCAATCTTTTAAGTTTTCATAAAATGAATATTGTAGCAATTTTTTATAGCTAAATGATACGAACAAAATGACACCAAAATTATCCAATTTAAACATTGTTTTGGGTTATTGAAACGAAAACATGAATCAGAATTTTCGTTTCAATAACCCAAAACAATGTTCAAATTGGATAGTTTTGGTGTCATTTTGTTCGTCTCATTTAGCTATAAAAAATTGCTACAATGTNCCAAAATGATCCAATTTGAACATTGTTTTGGGTTATTGAAACGAAAATTCTGATTCATGTTTTCATTTCAATAACCCAAAACAATGCTCAAATTGGATAATTTTGGTGTCATTTTGTTCGTCTCATTTAGCTATAAAAAATTGCTACAATGCTCATTTTATGAAAATTTAAAAAATTGATGCAAAAATCGATTTTTTCGCAAAAACTTCAAAAAAGTTTGTATATTACAACGAAGAGCTTGTAACAAATTCGAAATTTCAAACGCAATTATCTCGAAAACTACAACGATTCAGAATATGCCGTAAAAACAAAAAATGCTCTATTTTTCTTCATGATCTTTCCGAATATATCATTTTTCATATGTTGTAACTGACTGGACTGGTCCTTTAAGCGCCTCACCTCATCCTCCCAAAACCTTTGAGGAGACATGGTGCACTTCAAGCTATGCTCATTGTAATACCTAAACAAAATCGTACTTTCAACATAACTTAACCGTATTGGATTGTAACTACATATTGTTATGGCAGGGATAGGCAAACCATCATCCGGTATTATGTATGAAACCTAAATTTTTTTAAGAGATAATTTCTTGAACACTCGAACTTTGCCTGGTTCGAGTGCACTCACATTTGAGCTTATTTAGTGAGATTAACGCATGGGAAAGTCTTTAAAAGTCATTTCGAGTCAAAATTCTGATACCCAAAAATTCAAAACCTAGTCCGAAGCTCACATACCTCGATTTTACGTGTATTTTTTGAATTTTCCAGCCTGTCTAAGACACCCCAGGCAATTTTTTCAGAAAATATTTCCCCCGAAAGTAGAATGATCCTTTAATAGTTTTATTGAACCTAATGAAAGTGACTCTTACTTGAGAAGCAGTCGGTTTCGAAAAATACATATTTATCAATAAACCAAATTGTACAAAAAATAATATAACACATATCAAAAATGCTAATGCCCATAAAAATCGATAAATCCCTTTTCCTCGATAAATTCGTAATGGCCCATGTACCGTGGTAATACCTAAAGAGTATTTTATTTTTCAATTTTCTAATCAACGAACCGACAAAATGTTCCGTTTCACGTGATAATGAACCAATACTAAATTTAAAATTAAGATATACTAAAGATCATACTTGAAGCCTCTTACTGAGCCCCCAAATGCTTCACCTTGTTCAGGTGTGAAGCATAGACTCAAATGAAATGGATGAAACGAGACGAATGAAATGATCGAATAAAACGAATGAAACGACAATGGAAAAAACTATGGGAAAAAATATTCCCATAGGGAAAAATTTTATCGGTTTTTTCCATTATATCGTTTCATTCGATCGTTTCAAACCTTTCATTTCGTTTCATTCGAGTCTATGTGATGAATTAGCTATGACTTTTTTATACCTTTTAGTATGGGCAATTTTCTTTAAATTTTCAACCGGTACATGGACAATCATTTGCGAAGCTCGTTTTGTCCATTTTCTTACATCCGATATTTGTGATGAAAAAGATCCACGAGGGCTTAAATTATTTTAAAATATCCATTTTTCTATCCACGAAAATCTGTCGTACGGAGATTTGGACAGAAAGGGCGGTCCTGAAGATCTTACAGATGAACGGAACTGCGAGTTTGGACCTTAACGATCGGTTGGATGGGTGAAAAAGTGGATGACAAAGGGATTGACTCATACAAGGGCTTCAATTATGGTTATAATTATTGTAATCCCCGTGTTGAGAAGTTCGAGGTTTCTCAAAAGTAAATGGATTAGTGTAAATCTATTGTGATATATTTTTGGGCAAAATTTTTTGGATACAATGTGGAACCGAACCTTGCTAGTGCCGATGATGCTGTTCTTCTTGGCAGAGCACCGGACCACTACACCATGGTGGTCACTCAATGACCAGTGGATAATTTCGGCATTGTAGTAGTAAACAATGACAGTACTAATAAACGCCTACCGTTTTTGATAATTATTATAAAAATTTGCTGATAAATTGCTACCAATACTTCCAATTGAATCTCTTGAAGAGGCTGTATCAGAAATTTCTTCTGCTTCGTGCTCATTGAGATTTTCGACAATAATTGAAGGTATAGATAATTCTTTTTTGCTCATAACTTAAAAAAAACAATACAGGGTACGTCAAAAGTTCGTGTACACTTTCGATTTCGGTACTCGGCCGCCATATCTCGATTATTTTAGCGTTTCTAGCGCTGATTTTTTATACTCGGAGGTGGATTGTTCCACATGGAGAATACGATGTCGAATCTATTTTTCAATTTTGATCTAAAGGATACTCCTAATTTGTTTGTTATAAAATTTCAAGTGTACACGAACTTTTGACGCACACTGTAGATATAATATAATAAGTGTGTAACATGGTTAAACGAGTGTAGCGGGGAGTTTATTGTCCATTTTGGTCGGGTTTTTTGGTATCAATTTAATTTTAAAAGTGGAATTGGAGTCAGGCGATATGTAGTTGTTGAAAAAAGTGAAAAATAGTGGTTTTTTGGGGATCTTTTTTGTGTGCCTCGGAATAAAAAATGCTCTATCTCTTCCAGATTGATAGGGGGTTTTACAACCTAGAAATGGTTTAGAGCGAAAAAAAATTATTCTGACGCCCTACCACAGGATTTTTCGCACGAAAACCTATTGCAAATGAAAATTTTTGAAATTTTTTCTATAATAGAAACGAATTTAATAACCAAACAATTTTTAAGGATTAATAAATTCGATAACAAATTGGCACTTGTAAGAATCAATTTTCAATAATAGTACACTTTTAGATACATCTACTTAAACTGCCTAAACCCGCGAAAAATCGGTAGCCTTTTTCATCTATGAATGATAAGAGTATTTCGTTACCTTATTTGGAGACAATGCAATTAAAATGGGTTTTTGACTATTCGACTGTCAACTTTATTTGCTCAAAAGATTATGATAAAAGTGACGTAGATAGACTTCATTAAAATTTTCATTTGCAAACACATGTGATGACTTTTTTGCTGTTATATTAATAGAATTAACGGAATCAGATATCTCATTGAATGTGAAATTTTTCGAAAAAAATTTTATTTTCATTATCTAGAATTGACCCCTCTAGGGGTAATTTTATGCATTACGACAAAAAAATTTACGAAGCCGGACAAAAAAGTTTTCTGTAGAAGCGTAGAACAACCTCTGCTATTTCCAAATATAATAGCTAAATCGAAAAACTATCGTTCATTTTAGAGGAATTAGCAAAACAAGATAAAATTCGGTACTATACGATTTGACAGAGCCAATTTTTAACACTTAAGAACATTTTATTTCGCACTTTTATTTAATAATTAACACAAATCAACATATTTCAACAACGAGAAATATCACAAATACACTGCAGGAGGCCAGAATTCCTTGATCCCTTGTAGTATAGCTTCAAACGGATCTTCCTTGCTAATATACTGTCTCCACATGAATTCAGCCAAATTGAACTTCAGATGATGACGAGCGGTGCCGTGGTGCTCCCTGTAAAAGTTATATAGCTCATTCCAAAAATCACTTACCTGCATATACCACCAAAGATCCATTGTTGTGACAAAATTCGGCCGACGTTATTCTTCCTATTCGAAAACAGACTCTCATCAATCTCCACTATAAGCCCAGGGCCTAAAAAAATTAACATAAAGAGCTAACCTAACAAAAACCCTACCTCATATTTTCTTTCTTGACCGTTGCAAGAGTGCGTGTATACAAACTTCGCGCATATAGTTGTTCCAATCAACAGCTGTACCTTTATCTACACCCAATTCACGTTAACACCATTGTCCCGAAGTGTATTCATACGACCAACCATAGATAAAGCGAACAATTACCACAAACGTCATACTAAAAACGCCGTAAAAATAATTTCTCGTTCATAAAAACGTATAAATAAAATTATTCAATGAATAATAGTGCGAAATAAAGTGTTTTTAAAGGTCCAGTGCGACGAACACTCCAACCGGGGAAATTTTTTTAAAAACAGCGCCAAATGAAAGTTTATGATGAGTCTATAAAAAAGCTACAAAAAATTTCTCCAACCGTCAAGTACTTTTTGAGAAAAATCACCCCAAAGATCACGATTTTCATACATTTTCTATGTTATTTAATTTAATGGCTTTTTAATTTGGCTATCATAGTTTAGTGGCTAAGCATGTACACTTTCATTTTTTAATGCCCGGGTTCAATCCCCATCGGGAGCAAATCTTTTTTGCACTTTTTTTTTGCAAGAAGTCCAAAACTCGAAATTGACTTCACTTTTACAATGAAATCGTATATGAACTTTCATTTGACGCGTTTTTAAAAAAATTTCCCCGGTTGGAGTGTTCGTCGCACTGGACCTTTAAGTGTTAAAATTGGCCCTGTCAAACCGTATAGTACCTAAAATTCTTATGTAAAAAAGTTTCTTTACAATTTTCTCAAAAAATGGTGAAGGAAAATTTTGTACGCTTCGAAAATGCGTTTTTTGAATTCTTCGCATAAAGTTACCCCTATATAGGCAGTTTAAAAAAAAATTCGAAAATATTGGTCAAAAAATCGAAAAAAGGCCAAAAGTATAGTTTTTTGTCGCACCCTGTATTTTATTTTTTTTAACTAAATCGATTTTTTAATTTTTTTAGTATTAAATGGGCAATTTTTCGCGTCGTAAAAGCAAGTAACTGATATGAGCTGTAAAAGAACTAAAAAATGGTTCTTCGTAAACGACCTAAATTGAAAAAGCTAGGAAAACAAAAGTACAGAAGAAAGAAGCTTCATGATTTGACTCAATGGGCCATAGAAGTTTACCGTCTTTTTCTTTAAGAGAGTAAGCTTTTCCAATTCTTGTGTTCTTATAGATGACAATTTCGTCTTCTGTTTCGTTGTTGATCCGAGGTTTGTATTTTCCATAGTTGGCTATTCCTTCTGTCATTCATAATCCTCCTGTTATCAGTTAATCCGGTTTTTTGGACCCGGTTTTTGGTTTCGGTTAACCGACCGAATTCTACCCTATTCTGTACCATATGAAAATAATTTATTATCAAAAATTTTTATGGTAATCATCAATATGCATTGTATATATTTTGGGTCGTTCGGAAAATACCCGGCTTTTCAAATTCAATCTGTTCGTTCTAAAAATGACTCCTCTGAGGGTTTTTCTACGCGGGGAATCGATTGTGCACATTGCTGAAACGTTTCACCATTAAAACCATGTGCTCTTGGTCTGTATATTGAAACGAAAATCCGAATTTGAATCCCTGAAGGAATTTTTGCAAAATTATTCCACCACCAATTGATAGAGCGCATCGAAAAACGGTAGTATCCCAATTTTCGTGAAAAAAAATTCTTCGTTTTTGAGGAAATTTAGTTCAAAGTTTGATAAAAATGATCGAAATTTGTGTAAATTGACCGAAATTTAGCCAACCTTGAACTAAATTTCCCTCAAGAACGAAGAATACGTTTTCACGAAAATTGGAGTACTACTATTTTTCGATACGCTCTATTGATTGGCGGTAGAATTTTTAAAAAATTTTTCCTTCAGGAATTCAAATTTATGTTTTCGTTTCAATACACAGACCATTTCACGCTTCGGTAATGTGCGCAATCGATTTCCCCACATAGAAAACCCCCAAAGGAGTCATTTCTTATAATGATACGATGAATCTGCAAAAGCCAGTTATCTTCCGAACGACCCAATTTAACAAAAATGGTTATAAAGTTCGGCAGCATTTAATTTTTATTAATTTCACTAAAATGAATTGGCACGAATGTCTTAATGGTGTTGAGAACTTTTTTCTTTTGTTGAACCAAATAAATTTGTCAATGATTGAATGGGATCAATAGTTGGTTTTTCATTCAACTCTGGACATGATTTTTCTAAAATATTAATTATTGTTTCACCCTCAAAACACGGATGGGGTGTGTGAAAAACGTAAAAAATTCATATCTCGGCGAAAATTTAGGTCATGAGCCTTAGTGCATCTTTTCCACATGTTTTCGTTTCGATACACACGCGGCTTCTATTTTTCTCCCGATAATTCGATTTTTGACTTTTTTCGAAAAAGTGCTGTAACTTTTTTATTTTGGTAAATTACCATTACAACCAAGCTTGGAAAAATAGTAGAGACGCTAGACTACAGCATACAAAAAACCGCATCAAAAAAGGTAATGAAAGTTCAAAAAATCACGTTTTTCATTGAAAATTATGTGTATTTGTAAAAAATCATTGTTTTGACCCCCTAAATGAAATTTTTTCAGAAAAAATTCTCAAGATACATTCTGCTAACTGCTCAAAATGTGAAGATGCACAAAAAAGATTAGAGCTTCAAGAAAAATATCCTGATGCAGTGGATTTCGACGATGAAGAACCGTTGTACGCCGTGGACTTGATCGTATGGCATCGGTTGCTATGGCAAGAGAGAGAGTGAGTTTTTTGTGCAATGGGCAGGATTAAAGTATAATGGAAAAGAGCCCCCTTATGACAGAGATTGTTTGATCATGTGTAGGTTGAAGATTGACGACTATTAGTTTGGTTTATCAGTAAAAGAGAAATGCAAATTTTCATTTAAGAATATTCCTCGCGATAAAAGGAATTACATTTATCCTTATTCTCTTACATTGGTGTGAAATGCTATGAAGATGCATAAAAAAGATTAGAGTTTCAAGAAAAATATCCTGATGCATTGGATTTCATAACAAATGATTTTTTTTAACCCCCTATCATCAAAGCAATTTTTTGAACATTGAAAAATTCATAACTTTTTTATTTCGTTGTCTTTTTTGATGCGGTTTTTTGTATGTCGTAGTCTAGCGTCTCTACTATTTTCTCAAGTTTGGTTGTAATGGTAATTTACCAAAATAAAAAAAGTTACGGCACTTTTTCAAAAAATTTAAAAATCGAATTATCGGGAAAAAATAAAAGGCTTAAGCTTAGAATTAAACTTAGGCTTACATACCTATTTAAAATTTTTCACGTTTTTCACAGACCCCAACTGTGTTTTGAGGGCTAAAAAAAATATAAAATTACCAGAACTAGTTTGAGGTTGAAAGTAAGCCTTTTTTGCAAATAATGAAGCATCATTATTTTCCTAAAATAAACGAAAGTTTAAATTTTTTTAAATGAACTTACAATGGCTGAAGCAGGTCGTTTAAATTTAACGGGCGATGAAGGTTCATCTGCTTGCAAAGCATTATTATTCGAATACTGTGGTAAATAGATAAAATATTCCTTTGATAACTTTTGCAAAATAGCACCATGTTCATGATTTTTAAAAAATTCTTGAGACCGTTTATCGGCATCTTTCTTGGCGAGATAAGAATCCATCGAGCTCATGTTTAAGTGTTCAAAAAATCTTACAAATTTTTTAAAGAGGGTAAACTTTGCAACACTATCTCTGAAAAAAATTTTTGGAATTTTTACAAAAATGACTTTTCTAGGGGTAATTTTATGCAAAAAATCGATTGCGCGCATTTTTGAAGCTTGAAAATGCTTCCCTGATTCAGGGAAATAAGAGTGTGTATTAAAACGAATTTTCATATTTTCGCTCCAATACTCACTCTTATCCTTGAATCAGGGTCAGGGAAGCATTTTCATGCTTCGGGAATGCGCGCAATCGATTTCCCGCATAAAATTACCTCTATATGGGTCATTTTTAGAAAAAATTTTCGGATCCAAAATTCATGTAAAAAATCCGCGAACTTTTGAACAACCCAATACATTTTATACTTAAAAATTTGGAGACTTCTAGAAAATTTTGAACTTCACAAAAACCAGAATTACGCCCAAAAAGAGTGGTTGAACCGAAAATGTCTAGAATTCCAAAGAATTGTTAAAAAATGAGGAAATTTTGTATATAACTAAATCGTTATTCTCGAGAACATAAAAATGTACCTACGCACCTAACTAATTTAAAAAGGAAACTTCCGCATTCAACAAGTAAACATGTTATATTACATCATGCGCTTTTCGCATAATTAAAAATTCTTCGTGCACTATTCATGTTGGAAAAAAAAGTTAATCAGAGATCATACAATTCTTTTGAAAAAATTTGTAAACATATTGGATTGTTCCTGATCTTTGTTAAATGATGTAGCAGAAATTAGTCGATGGAGGGGGGGGNAATTCTTTTGAAAAAATTTGTAAACATATTGGATTGTTCCTGATCTTTGTTAAATGATGTAGCAGAAATTAGTCGATGGAGGGGGGGGGGAGAATATTTCATGGTGCATGATGTTTATAATTAAAACTTTTGGTATCCTGTGCTCCCAGGGTTGCCATCTAAAATTTTTGAAAAAAAGCAATTAGGTCTCAGAAAAAAAGAAAATGTTAAAATATGGTTAAAAATTAGCTAAAATAATGAATTTTTGGGTAAAAAATATCCGGCACTTATGCACTATCCCCCCTGGGGGGGAGGGGGGTCTTGCATAAATTTATGCAGAATACCCCTCCCAGGCTGAAAACAAAAAAATAAATTTTCTATCTTTTTTAGGCCTTGGTTTAGGCTAAAGGCTTAGGCCTAAGCCTAGGTCTAAGCCTTAGCCTAAACCAAATCCTAAAAAAGATGAAAAATTGATTTTTTCTTTGTTTTCAGCCTGGGGGGATTCTGCATAAATTTATGCAGAATCACCCCCCCCCCTAGGGGAATAGTGCATAAGTACCAAATATCCTAAAGCACAATTTTTAGTCAAAAATAAGTATTTTTGGTTAAAATTTTTCAATTTTTGGTCAACAAATAATTATTTTTTATGAATTTTTCCCAAAAAATCGAGAAAATTGCTTTTTTCAGCTTTGAAAAAAAGCAAAAATGGCAACCCTGCCTGCTCCTCAATTTATATGTATGACTTGATCTTTGTCAATAACCTCGTTTGGATTTCTTGCGCCTGATCTTTGGACTTGTGATTATGATTTCGAGAGAATTTCCTAGAATGTTTGAAGCAAGTTCCCCTGGTTGCCGCCACTTAACGTTGACTAAACTCGGCAAAAAAATTTATTTTCTTCCGGAAATTACCCATTTTTTATGGGTAATTTTATGCGAAAAATCGATTGCGCGCACTCTCGCAACTTGAAAACCGCAGAAAAATGGTTTGGAGCTCGCAATCAAGTGTTATTCAACTTTTGGACTCAAGTTTCAGCTTTCTACCCATGCCATCCGTGAATAAGCCAGATGAAAGTGTTGGTTTTCTTATTCCAACGGCCACAATATGAGCAAGAATCACATGCCTAACTTTCAAGCAAAACTAAAAACGCTAACATTTTTCGAGAAAATCGAATTTTCACCATTTTTCTGCCGTTTTCAGGTTGCAGGAGTGTGCGCAATCGATTTTTCGCATAAAATTATCCCTAGAAAAGTCATTTTTGCAAAAGTTCCAAAAATTTTTTTTCGGAGATGCTGCTGCAAAGTTTACCCTCCCCCTTAAGTGTTATAAACAATTATTTAAAAGTTATTTAGTGTTTAAATACAGGATGTGTCTAAAATAAGAATGTGTATTGAAGCGACTTTTCATACGTTCGTTTCAAGACACACTCTTATCCTTGAATCAGGGTCTAACGGTTTTATTTCGATATAATTAGTTGAATCTTTATCTGAAAATCATTCGTCTAGGGGTAATTTTATGCGCAGGATCGATTGCGCGCATTTTCGAATCATAAAAATTTTTTATCTGAACCTAATTCAGGCAATTTTCTTTTCAATACATCACAAACTTCCATGCTTCAGGGTCTGGGAACCCTGACTCTTATTCAGTGTATGCATGGGTTTATTGAACGAAAATCGCTTTAATCAGTGCCGAGGAAGTGTTTTCTTGCTTCGGAAATGCGCGCAAACTCGCATAAAATTACTTCAGGCAAACGATTTTTCAAAAATAGCTTCCCTGAAGCGTTANTCTCGCTGTCGTACGACTTGTGGTACGAATGACGTCGTACGACACAAAAATGCACTGTCGTGTCACGACACGACAAAACTATAAATCCCGCCTGACGCTGAAGAATGGATTTTTTGCGAAAAATCAATAAAAAGTTTTCATGAAAAAAAATCACATAAATCAGTGTCAAGTAATTTTTTCATGTCTCAAAAATGCGCGCAATCGATTTCTCGCCTAGAAAAACCCCTAGACATCAAGTTTTCCGGCTAACATTTATTTCATTTTCGCTTCAATAAAAATATCCCCTTCCCTGATTCAGGAAAGCGTTTTCACGCTTCGGGAATGCGATAATCGATTCCCTGCATAAAATTACCTCTATATGGGTCATTTTTAGAAAAAATTATTTTTATTTTTCCAAAATTCATGTAAAAAATCCGCGAACTTTTGGAACAATCCAACACATTTTTATATTTAAAAATTTTGAGACTTCTAGACAAAATTTTGAACTTCACAGAGGTATAAATGACGCTCAAAAAGAATGATTGAGCCTAAAATGTCTAGAATTCCATAGGATTGTAAAAAATGAGGAAGTCTTGTATATAACTAAATTGTTATTTCCAAGAACATAAATGTAAATGCACACCTAATTTAAAAGAAAACTTCCGCATTCAACAAGTAAACATGTTATATTACATCATGCGCTGTTCGCATAATTAAAAATTCTTCATGAACTATTCATGTTGGAAAAAATTCAAACTATTCATGTTGGAAAAAACTAATTCAGAGATCATACGAGGTTCACTCTTTTGAAAAAATTTGTAAACACATTGGATTGTTCCTGATCTTTGATAAATGATGTAGCAGAAATTATTCGATGGAGGGGGGGGGAGAACATTTCATGGTGCATGTAGTTTATAATTAAAACTTTTGGTATCCTGCTCCTAGGGTTGCCATCTAAAATTTTTGAAAAAAAGCAATTAGGCCTCACAAGGCATCGTCTCCAATTGTTACGTCAAAACTTATGTCAAAATGAATTTTATGTGGGGGGGGGGGGAAACAGTCGGAGCCCGTTTTCCGAAAATTTTTTTGTAAAAAATACATTCCTAGGGGTAATTTTATGCGAGAAATCGATTCCGCGTATTCCCGAAGCAAAAAAACGCTTCCTTGATCCTGATTCAAGGAATGGGGTGGGTGTATTGAAGCGAAAATTAAGCATTTTCGGATTTTTATGAGAAAACCGTCGATTCTTAGGTTTTTCTAGGCGGGGAATCGATTGCGTGCACTCCCGAGCCGTGAAACGATTACCTGCATAGAAAAACCTAAGGATCGACAGTTTTCTCATAAAAATCCGAAAATGTTCGATTTTCGCTTCAATGCACCGATCTCTTCCCTGAATCAGGGTCAAGGAAGCGTTTTCATGCTTCGGGAATGCGCGGAATCGATTTCTCGCATAAAATTACTCCTAGTATTTTTTACAAAAATGTTCAAAAAATTTTTTTTCGGAGAACGGGCTTAAAGAGCACCAAAAAATACATCGATAAACGTGAAAAATTTTTTCCCGTGAGACGCCTCTGCGGGAATTCTAAAATGTGTTATTTTGGGTCTGAAAGATAGCCTCATAACTTTCTATGGTTAAAAGCTTTCTCGGTAATTTTTTCTACATCTGTTGGGGGGGACACAAATTATGATATATTGACTTTGACCTCAAACTTTTGCCTTTATGGATAAAAACGCTTTACAAAAATGACACCATTGTTCTGAGGAAAAATCGTACTTTCGGGGGCCTAACTCCGACTTTATATTGAAAAAAAGTTCGTGAACATGGAACATTTTTCGTCGCGGAAGTAAATTCTGAATCGCTCTCGCTTTTTTGTCCTTTTACAATGCAGAAATTTGACAAATAGGACAGGGTATGAACTACCAATTAACAAATGATTCAAATACATCTATAATGATCGTCTGAAAACCGTCCTACTATAAATCATCGACATGAACCTGCATTTATTTCTGTTGATTTAATTTAGCCATTATAAGAACAGCTTAAATATATGCGCTTAAGATATAGCTGTGGCTGTTGCGAATCCCCATCAAGGCCGTATCTGTGTTGAGGCATCTGTGGCATAGGGCCTTGCCCCGAAATGCCTGGGTATGAAAAAACGCAAATATTTTTTTCAGCACTAAAAATATTTGACTCTAGTGCAGTTTGCGCGTCCAATCAAAATTTGGTACTTATGCACTATGGGGGGGGGGGGATTCTGCATAAATTTATTCCTTAGGCTTTAGGCTTAGGCCTTAAGCTTAGCCTTAAGCTTAGGATTAGGCCTTAGGCTTAAGACTTAGGCTTAAGCTTTAGGCTTAGGCCTTAAGCTTAAGGCTTAGGCTTTAGGCTTAGGCCTTAAGCTTAGGCTTATTTAACGATATTAATGCTAAAAAAATACTTTTAGTGCTGAAAAAAATAGAACCCNGTACTTATGCACTATGGGGGGGGGGGATTCTGCATAAATTTATTCCTTAGGCCTTATGCTTAGGCTTTAGGCTTAGGCCTTAGGCTTTAGACTTAGGCTTTAGGTTTATGTAATGAAGTAATCCAATCACACTTGCACAGCCCCCGTAAAATTTTACATGTGTTGAAGGAGTCACGCAGGGTTGGAGAGTAGGGGTTGCTTGACCCTGATCCCTAGGGGTTTAGATGTCTAAGCACCTAGGCGCCTAAACCCCTAGGTGCTAAGGATCAGGGTCAAACAAGCATTTTCATGCACACAATCGATTCCCCGCCTAGAAAAACCCCTGGAATGTCGGTTTCCCAGCGAAAATTCGAATTGTAGTTTATTTTCGCTTCGTTACACATAATCCTTTTTCTGAATCAGGATCAAGGAAGCATTCTCAGGGTTTGGGAATGCGCGCAATCGATTCTCCGTATAAAATTACCCTCTAGAGTCCATCTTCAGAAAAAAATTTTTTGAAAAAATTATCGCGTTATTTTTTTTGTCCCATTGTTTTGTCAAAAGATGAAACTGAAGCAAAAATATTGAAGGCAGCAAACATTTCACCGATACCCACTTCTGGTAGTTCCTATCAATATACGTGATAAGACTGTAACATATGAAAAACATATGAAATGCATCATAAAAAACTATATATCATTTATCAAAAAAGTAAGAATTAAATAAAGTCGAATAGGTTAGATCAATCATTGTTTCTTCTGGCTCTTTTGTGATTTTTTGGTATTTTTGAAACTACTTCCCGCAAAATATGAATAGTTAATGCTAACATTTGGGACGCAATTATTGGTTACTACATTACCAGCATATTGATGGGCATAAGGCTAAAATGAGGCATAAAAATGGAATAACATAACTTTTTTTGTTTATAGGCAAAATCGAGTTGGAGTGAGCCAGACTCGAACACTCGCCTTGTGGCTCCATGGTGGCGACTTTTATCCACTCGGCCATCCGGATCATCTAACCGAGGTTTTTCGGGGGACTAGGTGAAACGGGGTGCCCAAGCGGGGTGGGGCAAGAAATTGTGAAACGGGGCAGATAGCGGGGCAGGCCAAAATCTCTCAAATTATAAAAGCTGTTAGCCTCGAATGAAGGTATAGGTATGTAATTTTTACCGGAGAATCCGAATCCGGGCTCCTTTTTTTAATTTGAAATTTAAAAAATTGAAAATTTTACGATTTTTCATTTTTTTTCAACTTTTAGAAACGGGGCAGGCTCTTATTTGTCATATTTTAAAATAATTTTGCCATAATTTATATATATTCGGAAAATTTATGAAAAATGGAGCATTTTTTGTTTTTACAGTAAATTCTGAATCATTATAATTGTCAAGATAATCGCGTTTGAAGTTGGCGATTTTGAAACTTGTTTTTGAATTTGAATTTCCCGCCAAACCCTGATTCTCAATCTTGGCGGAAAATTCAAATTCAAAAACAAGTTTCAAAAATCGCCAACTTCAAACGCGATTATCTTGACAACTATAACGATTCAGAATTTATCGTAAAAACAAAAAATGCTCTATTTTTCATGAATTTTCCGAATATATATAAATTATGGCAAAATTATTTTAAAAATATGACAAATAAGAGCCTGCCCCGCACCTGCCCCGTTTCTAAAAGTTGAAAAAAATGAAAAATCGTAAAATTTTCAATTTTTTAAATTTCAAATTAAAAAAGGAGCCCGGTTTCTCCGGTAAAAATTACATACCTATACCTTCATTCGAGGCTAACAGCCTTCATAATTTGAGAGATTTTGGCCTGCCCCGCTATCTGCCCCGTTTCACAATTCCTTGCCCCACCCCGCTTGGGCACCCCATTTCACCTAGTCCCGTTTTTCGGTCCCGATAAAAAAAATCACGCTCCTGTCAGCGCGTGATTTTTTCTGCACCGCAGGATATTTAAACAAATTTAACCCATTTTTTATACCCCTAAAAATCCATTTTAGGGGTATAAAAACTTAAGAGGAGGGATATTTTTAGGGGTGTGTTTTTTATCCCGCCTCGAGACGGGATTGAGTCTGGGAAGGTCGGGATCAGGGACGGGATCGAGTTTCACTCAAAAAGTTCGGGACGGAATGCCAAAAATCTCGAGATTTTCGGGACGGGATCGATCACTAGTATAAACATGTTCAATTTTGAACAAAGTAAACATGTCGATTTTTAAAAAATGCGAATATAACAGTGAAAAAAAACATGTGACCACATAAATTACTTGTTGATTAATTACAAAAGGTCTTACAACTGTCCATCCTCCAAATGGAACCCATCCAGTGGTCAAATCTTGTTTTCCATTCCAATTAACCCATAAGAGATATTGTGCTATCGTAGAAGCTGAAGTGAACGACGACCCGAAATATGTGGTCCAAGTATTGTAGTTCGCAATTATCCCAACAGCCCCATTAGTGCTCTAAAAATAATTTTTTTATCCAAAAATTTGTCTTACATTAACAGCATTTAGAATAGCCATGATAGATTGTTGGTTCGTTTGTTGATTACTTGACCATCCAGACGATTTGTCGATTTGTATCCAAATAAAAACATCTTGGAATTCTTGATTCAATCGGTTGATGACAGCTTCAACCTAAATTGTAAGGCAATCAAACCAAATTTTTATTAAAAAATCTACTTGAGCTACGCCAGATGTGCTTTTGTCAGCACAATTTGCCAAACATGGTGTAATGTAAACATTAAAGCCGTCGAAAAAAGCTCCTAAATTATTTTTTTATCTACATTTTTTTATTTACAGTATGAAGAAAAAAGTGGCAGCTTTTGAAAAAATTTCCAAAATTTTTCAAAAAGTACCATTTTTTGCACCACCCTGAATGATGTATATGTTGTAGCCGATATTGAATTTCAGCCGATCCTGAATCGGCTAGCCGATTTAGGATATTCAAAATTCGCTAGTTGATTTAGGATCATCGATCTTGGTTCTAAATCTCCGGCTATTCTTCTAGGCTTAGGCTTAGGTCTAAGCCTAGGCTTAGGCATAGGCTTAAGCCTAGGACTAGACTTAGGCATAGGCTTAAACTTAAGCCTAGGCTTAGGTCTAGGTCTAAGCCTAGGCTTAAGCCTAAACTTAAGCCTAGACCTAAACCTAGGTCTAAGCCTAGACATAGGCTTAGGCTTAGATCTAAGGGTCGCCACAAGCACGGCACAAGCTATCGTACGATCGTAAAATTAACGTAAAAGTGCGACGAAATCGCCACAAGCTGTCGTACGACGCAGTACGACGAAATTCGTACGATAGCTTGTGGCCATTTCGTTCGTCGTACAAGTGTATTTTATACTCGTACGATGACTTCGTACGATAGCTTGTGCTGTTGCTTGTGGTAGTGCGATAGCTTGTGGCGACCCTAAGCCTAGAAGAATAGCTGGAGATTTAGAATCAAGATCGATGATCCTGAATCGGCTAGCGAATCTTGAATATCCTAAATCGGCTGAAATTCAATATCGGCTACAACATATAAAATTTTACCGGTGTAAGCATTCAATATATTAGTAACGCCTTTTTCAACGAGAGAACCAGATGAATTATAAAGTTGAGTGATGGCTATCTGAGCGCCTTGATCATGCAAACATGCGAATTGTTGGGAAGTCACATCTTGTCCACCTCCAATATCGATCGCCAAACCCGCTAAAGCCGAAGATACCAAGGATGTCAAGAAAGCGAATATGAAAAAACTACAAATGAGAGTAAACGATTTAAACTCTTACATGTTCATATTCGTTCAAAATAAAATACAAGAAATATGCTCGCAACAGAACAATTCAAGTATAAAATTGATAAAAACTATCTCAAATTGATGCCTCCTGATGGACTTCTTATCACTAATTCTGTTTTTAGCTAATATTAATGAAAGACAAAGGAATGTATACATACCAGAACAAAGCACGAGCAAAAAAATTCCACATCGGGGTTCCGCCTCTCTGGTGCCTCTTATAGAGACAGTGGAAAAAAACTCTTACATTTTCATATTCGTTCAAAATTGAGGAAACAGAAACAATTCGAGTATAAAATTTTAGTAACAGAAACAATTCGGGTATCAAATTGACAAAACCACTTCAAATCTATCGGTGCTTCCGATTGTCTTCGTTATCACTAATTTGTTTAGAAACTAATATTAATGAAAGAAACGGAATGAATACATATCAGAACAAAATAGCAAAAAATGCCTTATGCTTCAAAGGTTTTCCTCGATCTCTTATCACTGTAATTAAACAATTATGCTTGATCTTTTTCTTATTAAAAGAGAGAAATACCATCTCTAAAGACATTCTTTTTTAAACCATGTTATTCAATAGTTTTCTAGAAAAAATTATTATTTTATTTGTAATCTACAACTTCCAACCAGTTCTTAACCAAGAATATCATGTATTAGACTTTGGTGCAATAGGAGATGGTGTAACGGATGATACGAATGCTGTAAGAGCTGCCTTCGCTGCAGCGGCTAATAGTAGTGGTGGTCGAGTGATATTTGATGAAAATTATAAGTTCTTAACGTCATGTTTTAACCTTTCTAGCAATGTAATTCTCGATGTTCGAGGAACAATATTGGGATCGAATAATTCGAATAATAATTGGGTTATTGTTCAACCGATGCCATGGTAAAATATATATGTTACGGGAAAATCTGATCAGTTCAGATTTTCTGGAAAAAGGCTTAGCCTTAGGCACCATTTATACGTTCGTCGCGTCGCGACAGTGCATTTTTGTGTCGTGCGACATATCACGAGTTGGCGTTTATAGTCTGTCGCGCGACGCGTCGCACGAGCTTAGTAGTCACAAGGTTGCGGGTTTGAATCCCGTTCGGAGCCAAATTTTTTGCCACTCGGCCTTGCGTCGCGTGTTCAGCACTTGCGACGTCGCAGGCTGTCGCACGACGTGTCGCTTGACAGCAACTATAAACGACATTGGACAAATTGTTCGCACTATAAACGTAATTTTGTCTTATATTAGGTCCTGACTAGACCTGGTCCTTCCCCGGTCGTGTCAAGGTTCCGATCCTGGCACTGATCCTGTCATTTCCTTGCCATCCTGTCATGCCTCTGTCTTGTTCTATACTGTCTGTACCGTACCGTCATCTCCTGCTCTGTCGTCATTTTTTATTTTTATACTTGGCTGTGTTCATAATTAAACTATTTATAGGATGGGTGGAGGTCAAGATCAATACCAGCAAGGCAAAATGGAATGGCAGCCGATAGTTTACTCTTACTATGCGGATAATATTACTATCACCGGTGGAGGAGTTATAGATGGCCAAGGCTGGTATTGGTGGGATTGTTTTACGCATGCCGGAGTTACTATGAAACTTCCTTGCCATGGAGTTTCGAGGCGATTATTTCGATTTTTTTCTAAATTTACAAAATTTTAGACCTCAACTTTTGCGATTGAGTTTTACGACAAATGTCGAAGTCAACAATATTACTTTACAAAACAGTCCAGCGTGGACATTTCATTTGGCTAATACGACTAATGTCCATATAAACAATATTTCGATAATTAATCCACGTGATTCAATCAATACGGATGGAATTGATATCGATTGCAGTGTAAATGTTCTAGTGGAAAATTATTTTTATGATGGAGGTATCTTTATATATAAAGCGGTTGTGTTCGTTCGTGTGTATAAGCGATCTTTTATGGTGATCTCCAAAAAGTGCAGGGCTTATACCACGTGTTAGGGGTAGTGAAAGAAGACAAATGAGTGGTCGATCATAGGTCCACCTCCTAGAGATAATTTTTTACAGGGGGTACCCTCTTATTCCAATGGATGCGCGATGTGGAGAAAGAAGTCAACGCACAAGTGAGAGCCGTCCGAAGTCAACCTCGTCATTACCATGAACAAGCAGATCGACGTCCGCCGCTACAATGTGCCAAGTCTCTGTGGTGAAGATTCTGAACGCCGATGGCAGCATCCCAGACAACTATGTTGTCGCGCATCTACGCAGCAGCGAAACGCTCAGCCGTGCCGCGCTCCCTGGCTCGAAAATAACGACATTACGATACGCCAACGAGGGAAGGAGCTTCGAGTGCTATCGAACATGGACCCGCGGATCGAGCTTGTGCAATCCGACCAGTAGATCAAGGACAACCAGAAGCTCCAGGTGGACAATTATGATGGCGTGAACCGATTCATGGACAAGCTGACAGAGAACGAAGAAACTAGCGTGCAGCGCAAGGTGATCCCCCCGTCGACGTTCCCCGGCTCACCACGTTGAGCCGAAGGCATACCGCCTTGAGCGCCGCTAGGCGCTCAGTCTCGGTACTATATGATAATTTATGTTTTTTTTTCTAAATAAGTCTCAAAAATCTACTTTTTTTGACACCCTTAAAAAACAATTTTGTCAACCCAGCTAAAAATGACCTCTTTTTAAGGCGACGATTGTATCGCAGTAAAATCGGGTATAAATTACTTGGGAAGAACATTCGGCCGTACTACAGAAAATGTGACCATTCGTGATTCGCACATCGGTTATTCACATGGCTTGAGTGTCGGCAGTGAAATGTCGCATGGAGTTCGAAATGTCACTTTTCAAAACATGATCGTAAATGGATCCATTAATGGACTTCAAATAAAAACAATGCGAGGAAGAGGAGGTATGTTATAGGGTGGAGCATAAAATAAACTTTAAAAAAATTTCTTGTCAAAATTTTCACTTTCCACTTTTAAAGGGGCGAGCACATCTCGAAACAATGTGGTAGCCATGATTATCACGATTTGGTAGCAAATTTTTTTTCTTTTTTACCAAATCGTGATAATCATCGTTACCATATCTTTCGAGATGTGCTAGCAAAGTACACCCCTTTAACCTTTAACTAGAAACTTTTTTAGGCACTATCGAAGATATAAACTTTTACAACTTCCAACTGAACAATGTGTGGGTCGTCATAAACATCAACATGAATTATACCAACACTTGGCGTGATGTTGTTGGTCCTCAGAATGATTCAGCTACACCACATATTAAAAATATCAACATCAATGGTATAATTGCGAAAAGAGTAGAATATGTGATGCTTCTCAAAGGACTTCCCGAAAGTCAAATCGAAAATGTGAGCTTTTCGAATATTACGATTGAATCGAAGTCAAAGAATTACCCGCAAGGAGTAGCAGTATTTGAGCAATGTGTAGATATTACTGGGATTTGTGATGAAAGTTCAGTCGGTCCTTATTGTCCAAAATGTTTACTCTCATCGATATCAAGAACATAAATCGACTCCAGCGATGAAGTAGATTAGTTAAACGAAAATGAATATTATCACATATAATATGTTCATATTGCATAAAATAAATATATTCATATTGCATAAAATCATCGTGCATTCGGAATTCTTGGTTAATCTCATTTTCAGCGTCCCATATGAACTCGTTTAACACTGGTTTCAATTCTTCTTTAATCAATCTTCTAGCCACACTCAAGTCTATAGCACCGGCTTCTCCTCTGATCGTTTTGAATAAAATATCATGTCTTTTGCGGAAATTGCCAAGCCAACCATTTGAGGCTTTAAAATTTTGTATTCCCAATAATTTGGCAAGTTCCAACGCTTTCGCCTATATAAACATAGCTAAGTTGATCCGAACACCAAACTTTATACGAAAAATAACCATTTAAATTCATGAAAAATGGAGCATTTTTGTTTTTACAGTAAATTCTGAATCGTTATCGTCGTCGAGATAATCGCGTTTGAAGTTTGCTATTTTTTGGAATTAGCTTAGAATTTGAATTCCCGCCAAAATTGAAAATCAGGGTTTTGGCGGGAAATTCAAAACCAATTCCAAAAATTGCCAACTTCAAATGCGATTATCTCGACGACGATAACGATTCAGAATTTACTATAAAAACAAAAATGCTCCATTTTTCATGAATTTTCCGAATATATATAAATTATGGCAAAATTCGCTAATCTAAAGAATTTTCAATTTTGAGCCGCAAATGTCACAGCCGCAAAAGACACAACCGCATATGTCCGGCCGCAAATGTCACAAACGCAAAAATCCGGCCGCAAATGTCACAAACGCAAACGTCCAGCCGCAAACGGTCCGGCGCCAAATTTGCGGACGGCAAAAAATTTTGAAATTTACTACCCTTCAGAGGTAGTAAATTTCAAAAAATTTATTTTCAGTCCGAAAATGTAATATCCGCAAATGTGCCAGCGCCGTATTTATGTCCACATGAAAAAGTGGTGTTTTTGAGAATTCTGAGTAAATTTGTTTTTTTTCACAGGACATCAATTTTTTCTCCTATCATGTATGTTTCAACCCATAAAAAAACGGCAAAAAGTGTGTGCCGACATATCGGAAAAAACACCTATAAATTTTCTGCCAAACATGAGGTGTTTTTCAAACTTAAGGGTTCCATATCTTTCTTAAAACGACGATTCACGGAAAACCCATTCTTATTGTTATGCAGGGGGATCTCCTCGACAATCTACAAGACGAATTTTTTTAATTGGGCTTAAAATAAAAAACTAGATAGGTTTTGAAGGAACGTGTATATGTTATTGGGCTGTAACATAAGTTGTTGCCGCCCAAAAAATATATCGAAAATCGGCATTTTTTCGATAGAAATTTTTTTCAGTAGTGGGTAAGAGTGTATCCTGAATACGATCCAATCGGTCTTTTTGAGCAAAACTCATGTTTTCGTGTCAATATCCAAACTTTTTCGAAAAATTGGGGTCTCAAAGATGTACTCTAGGTTTTAAAATGTTATATTTCGCTATAAAGCTCGGTTTTTTTCGAAATTTTCGACGTCCCTAGGGTTCTTCTAGGCGCTGAACACGAATCCGCCGTTATTTTTTGTCCTAGACCTCGGGATTATGGTCAAAAATGGATTACAAAGAACAGACCTTTTGTGGGATTTTGCTTACAGAGAACAGACCTGAATTTTTGACGTTTTTACCCATCTCCCTCCCCCAGTAGAGGTACTCCCTGAAGTTAAAACTTGATAATTCCATCGGATTTGAGTTCCCCATAGCCGAAAACCCCAGAGTATCAAAAATGATCGAAAAACAAAAGTTGGCACAGACTTATTGCCGCTTGAAAATACGTGTCTAAAATATCGCTTTAGGCTTCGGTCTAACGTTTTATTACAGGATGAGCCAAAAAAACTGTACTTTTGCGTTTTTCAAAATTTTTTTAAAAATTAAGGGGTATTTTCAGGGGTGCCAAGTCTGCTGATTTTTCAGAAAAGCGCTGATTTTGAGATGTCAAATCTGACAAAAACTGATTTTTCAGTATCAAATCTGATTTTTGAGATGCGGAAATTTGTCAAATTTTAAGAAATATAATGGAAAATGAGCATTTTGCTTATTTTTACTCCTCCTAAAATCTGATTTTTGAGGTCAGATTTGCTGATTTTGAAAAAATGTTCTTGGCTCCCCTGGGTATTTTCATGTGAGAAATTGATGGCACATATCGAAAAACCTTAAAAACACTTCCCATACTGTGAAATATCAAAATTTTGAAAATTTTTCGCCAAAAAACGCAAAAGTGCGGCTTTTTTTGGATCACTCTGTAAGTTTCCGACCGATTTTTTGTATTTTAGTGCCCGGAACTCGTAAAAGTTTGAGTGAACGTATCTTTTTGTCCGGCAGTGTGCTTTTTTAAATTTTTTTATTAAGGTTAAAACGCTTGAAAAATAGAAAAATATCTTTCTAAAAAATGACGTCGATTCCACTCGTGGCGAATGCAACAAGTATGCCAGCTACAAATCAAAATGCTGCTCCAGGAAGTGCAGTTTTTCCACCAATGCGTGCCATAGTCTCGTTGTATGTTGGGGATCTTCATCCAGATGCTACAGAATCAAATTGTATGTTTTTTCTTTTTACTTTTATGCTCGAAATTTTTTGTTCTTCAAAAATCAACTTAATATGGAATTTTTTTCATCTTTTTTCAAAATAATACAGAGTGAGTAAAACAAACCGTAAAAATTGTCAATTTTTTTCAAAAATCTATTTCTCGCATAAAGATATACATTATGAGATTATTTTGAAAAAATTTTTCCAAAAAGTACTCTGTAGATTTTTTCATTAAAAAATTCGATGTTTGGTCAAACTTCGATTTTTTGACAAAATTCGAATGTTGACCAAAAGATCGTATTTGACGTAAAAAATTGAATTTTTGTCAAGAAATCAAATTTTGACCCAAAAAATTGAATTTTTGACAAAAAAATTGTATTTTGACCAAAAATCGAATTTTGCCAAAAAACGAATTTTGACCAAAATTCGATTTTTTAGACAAAAATTTAATTTTTTCGTCAAAATACAATCTTTTGGTCAAAATTCGATTTTTGACCAAAATTCTATTTTTAAGCAAAAATTGAATTTTGGATTTAAAAAAATCGTATTTTGGCTAAAAATCGATTTTTACCCAAAATTCTATTTTTTTAAATCCAAAATTCGAATTTTTACCAAAAAATCATATAGAGGTAATTTTTGCGGAAATCGATTACGCGGATTTCCGAAGCTTGAAAATTCTTTCTAGATCCTGAAATTTTTTCTAAAACGGTTTTTTGCTCACCCTGTAGACTTTGATTCAATTTTTGAATAAGATCAAAAATCTTAACGTTTACTTTTCCAGTATACGAAAAGTTCAGCACAATTGGACCGCTGACATCGATTCGAGTTTGCCGCGATGCAATCACACGTCGCTCGTTGGGCTATGCTTATGTGAACTATCAAAATCCAGCTGATGGTATATGTCCTTTTTCGAACTTAAGGGACAGTCACCACCAAGTGTGACACCCAAAATTTTCCAAAATCATTTTTAAAAGTTTTCTCATACCCAAAAACAGTATAATATGCAAAAAAATTTCTATTCAGTTCGATTTGAGGAGATATAGTCGTTTTTAAGACAAAAAATAGTGTTTTTAAGGAAATCGAGAGGGTTCAAAAACGACTTTATTTTACTTATTTCATCAAAATTTCGACATTTTCCACCGTTTTTGGCTATGACGAAGAATATTTTCTGATGGTTTTTAGAAAAATTGAAAATTTTTTCAAAAAAATTTCAACTTTTTTTCTGCAAACTATGAGAAAATGTTCTTCGCCATAGCCAAAAACGGTGGGAAATGTCGAAATTTTGATGAAATAAGTAAAATACAGTCGTTTTGGACGCCCTCAACACTATTTTTTGTCTTAAAAACGGCTATCTCCTCAGGTTCTATGATTTTTTGACAAATTTTTTACGACGAATAATTTTATGACAAATAATTTAGTGACAAATAATTAAGTGACAAATAATTTAGTGACAAATAATTAAGTGACAAATAATTTTATGAATAGGCTTAGGCCTAGGCTTAGGCTAGGCTTAGGCTAGGCTTAGGCCTAGGCTTAGGCCTAGGCTTAGGCTTAGGCTTAGGCCTAGGCTTAGGCCTAGGCTTAGACCTAGGCTTAGGCCTAGGCCTAGGCTTAGGCTTAGGCCTAGGCTTAGGCCTAGGCTTAGGCCTAGGCTTAGGCCTAGGCTTAGTCCTAGGCTTAGTCCTAGGCTTAGGTTTATGCTTAGGCTTAGGCCTAGGCTTAGGCCTAGGCTTAGGCTTAGGCTTAGGCCTAGGCTTAGGCCTAGGCTTAGGCCTAGGCCTAGGCCTAATTATTTGTCAAAAATTATTTGTGATTAAATTATTTGTCATTTAATTACTTGTCACTTAATTATTTGTCAGAAAATTATTTGTCACTTAATTATTTGTCAACAAATTATTTGCCATTTAATTATTTGTCTCAATTTATTTGTCACTTAATTATTTGTCACAAAATTATTTGTCATTTAATTATTTGTCAACAAATTAATTGTCATTTAATTATTTGTCACTTAATTATTTGTCACCAAATTATTTGTCACTTAATTATTTGTCAACAAATTATTTGTCACTTAATTATTTGTCACTATTTTATACATTCATCTCCTCAAATCGAACTGAATGGAAATTTTTTTGCATATTTTACCGTTTTTGGATATGAGGAAACGTTTAAAAATGATTTTGGAATTTTTGGGTGTCACATTTTGGTGGTGACTGTCCCTTGTTAGAATCAATTTTTTATTCCATTTTAAGCTGAAAAAGCAATCGATTCGTTGAATTTTGAGAACGTTATGGGAAAGCCGATTCGCATCATGTGGTCTCAGCGCGATCCATCGCTTCGCCGTTCTGGAGCAGGGAACATCTTCATCAAGAATTTGGACAAGCGCATTGACGCTAAGTCGTTGCACGACACGTTTTCGCTATTCGGGTCAATTCTCAGTTGCAAGGTCGCCTTGGATGAGCATGGTGTGAGCCGTGGTTATGGATTTATTCAGTTCGAATCTGAAGATTCAGCTCAGAAAGCAATTTCAAAAGTCGATGGAATGCTTTTGGACAACAAGAAAGTGTCAGTATTTTATTAAAAATTGATGCAAAATTCGATTTTTCCGACAAAATTAAAAAACGTTTGTGTATTACAATGAAAACATGAGCAATTTCAAACGCAATTATCTCAAAAATTATAACGATTCAGAACATGCCGTAAAGTCTGTTTCACGGAGACGTTCCAAAAGGCGTCGAAAGCATAGCCTAGTGGATAGCATCACAGACTTAGAGTTTGAAGACCTGGGTTCAATCCTGCTCGAGCCAAATCTTTTTGCATCGTCCAAATTTGATGAAAATTTTTATCTGGGGGTAATTTTATGCGAAAAACACTATGGTGATATTATTTTTCATGAAAATTTTTTAATGTTTTTACCTATTTTAATTTTCATGAAAAAATAATACCACCCATTGTGTTTTTTGCATAAAACTACCTCAAGACAAAAATTTTCATCAATTTTAGACGATGAAAAAAATGGCTCCGAGCGGGAATTGAACTCAGGTTTTCGAAGGCTGTGATGCTATCCACTAGGCCATGCTGTTTTTCTTCGTGAAACAGACTTTACTTTGTTGATTTTTTTATTATGATTTTGTATTTTCTAGTTTTGCATGCAAGTTCCAACCACGTTCTGAAAGATTCAATGTCAATGGAGCAAGCAGTCACTTCAGGAATGTCTATGTGAAGAACTTCGGAGATTTGTGGGACAGCGAGAAATTTGAGAGTGTCTTTTCGAAGTTTGGAAAAATCACCAGCTGTACAGTAATAACCGACGCGAATGGAAAACCAAAGGGCTTTGGATTTGTGGCGTTCGAGAAACCGGAATCAGCTGAGAAGGCTGTCGAAGAAATGAATGGCATCGAAGTAGTGCCGGGCTCAGATCGCAAGTTGACGGTGTGCCGCGCGCAGACAAAAGTTGAACGTTTGAAGGAACTGAAGAAGAAATTCGACTCTACTCTACAGAAATGTCACTTGGGAAATTTGTATGTGAAGCAATTGGATGAGTCGTTTGATGACGACCAGCTTCGTGAGACCTTTGAGAAGTTTGGAAAAATCAACAGTGCTAAGGTAGATATTTTTGAATAGGGTTTATGGGATCGGAATCGGGTTTTAAAAAAATTTTGGCTCTATCCCAGTTTATGAGTCCCATCAACTTTTGAAGGTCCAAAGAAGACTTATGCTTGGTCTAGGCTTAGGCCTAAGCAAATTGTGATTGGGCCCTTAAACTGTTAATTGGGCCCCTACAAGTCGATTAGACCCCTAAACTGCAATAGCACCTAATTGTTTTTAATCGATAAATTATTTTCTATCAATATTTCTATTTTATTTATTAATCAATTGTCATCAAAAGATATTATTTTACCCAAAATTTATCAAATAAATATTATAGGACTCATAAAAATCTATAGGACTCAAAAAATCATAGGACTCATAAAAGTTCATGGGACTCATATAAGTACTTGGGACTCATAAACTGAGATAGAGCCAAAATTTTGGTTAAAAAAATCGAATTTTGGTCAACGAAATTTGGCCAACAAATCGAATTTTTACCAAAAAATCTAGAGTTGACTGTCATATTTGATTTTCGCTTTAATACATGCACTAATTTCTTGAACCAATGAAGCATTTTCAAGCTTTGGGAATGCGCGCAATCGATTCTTCTCATAAAATTAGCCCTAATAGGGTCATTTTTGAAAAAATTTTCAGGTCAAAACATGAAAAAATTGCCCAAATTCCAGTTTTTCATACATACACCCTGTAAATTTTTTAAAATTATTATATTTACAGATCATGCGTGATGAAACTGGCCGTTCGAAAGGCTTTGGATTCGTGTGCTTCGAGAATCCGGAAGACGCGAACAAAGCACAGGCGGAAATGCATGGCAAATTCCTGGTCAACAAGCCAATCTACGTGGCACATGCCCAGCGCAAAGATGAACGTCGCTCCATTCTTGCGTCACACTACATGCAACGTCTAGCCAAAGTTCGAATGCAAACTGGACAACCGGCAAACGGAGGAGGATCGTTCCCAGGCAGCATGTACACGCCAGTCAGTGGAGGCTATTTCATGGCACCGACTGGAATTCCAAATCCACGCACTCAAGGCCTATATCCGACGTATACTAGCATGTTGCCAACATGGAATCTTGCGGCTGGAAATGTGCAGATGCCGTTGCTCCAAGGTGGAATGTATGCCGCGAATCAAACGCGAACTGGACCACGACATGTTTTTACAAACCAAGGCGGAAAGCGCTACGATCCAAACTATCGCCAAGGCGGTCGTGGTGTTCATCGTCCATATCAGCATCCGAGAATGGGAAAACCACCTCAGCAGCAGCAACAACAGAGCGCGCAAGGATTGCCAAATGTATCGTCCGAACAAGCACAGATGGAACAAAAAATGGCGAATTTAGACATAAATATTCAAGCGTTGAGCTCGCAGCTCTCGGCTCAAGCATCGGTTCAAGTGAGCATTTGTACTCTTATGAAAATTTTTGTTCAAAAAATATACAGGTTGTTCCAAAAAAACTGCCATTTGGTCATTTTTTGGCGAAATTTTTTTTTCAAAATGACTCATGGGATTTTTATGCGAGAAACCGATTGCGCGCATCGAAAAACCTTGAAAATGTCCCTTTTTCATTGTTTCACCAAATTTTTGGTGAAAAAAATGAAAATTTTTGGTGGTGAAATGCCCTTCTTTTCAGGAAATATCCAATTTTCAAATAGGAATTCCTACTGAAAATAACTGAAGAAAATATGAAAATTGGATATTTCATGATCTGGGACCAAAATGGCAGTTTGTAACACCTTGTAATATAATTTCGAACAAAATTGTCAACTTTGATTTTAACTCGATTTTTATCTCTATTTTCCAGGATCAGAAGCAATTGATTGGCGAACAGCTATTTAAGTGTGTGGCCAAATTCAGCCCAGAAGAATTAGTTGGAAAGGTCACAGGAATGATTTTGGAGATGGAGATCGCAGAACTCCTCGTTTTGTTGGAGAATACTGATTCGCTCAAAGTGAAGGTCGAAGAAGCACTCGATGTGCTCAAGAAGCATGGCAACCTCTAATTTTTATAAATTTTTGTTTTCGTTGTTTTATCATGTTTGTTATTGTTATTAAATGTTTGTTTATAAAAATTTTCGCCATATAAGAAAAGAATAAAGTTGGTTTTTAATATAAGATTTATTTTTAGGGTTATATGACCCCTTGATATTTTTATGTGTGATTTTTCAAAATGAAAATTTTTCAGCTATTCAAAAATTTTTGGCAAAAACATAAGGGAGACCAAGGAGGAAATTCTGGCCCTTCAAGCCGAAGTGTAGGGGGGGGGGGTTGCGACCGCATCCCCTGCCTACGCCACTGCTTTGTCCTAAAAACTCGAATTTTTTTATTTGTATGCCTAGATCAATCATTTTTTTCGAGCACATTTTCTCAATGAATCCAATGGACCGACACTCGAAATTCTTTTGCCCCATCTTTGGATGAAAGAGTTATCGAGCGTACTCACAAGCCGACTTCTGTTATGGTGTGGACAGCTGGGGAGCGGGAAATTAAGGCACTAGGAGTTTCCTTACGCTTATGGAAATGTTCTTACGGAATTTGCTTAAGGGAATTTCCGTAAGGGCATTTCCGTAAGGACATTTCTGTAAGGAAATCCTGCAAGGGTATTTCCGTAATAAATTCTGTAAGGGCGTTTCCGTAAGCGTAAGGAAACTTCTAGTGCCGAAATTAATATACTTTGCACTGACCTAATGGAAGTTGATTTATAACACCAGATCATTGTTTTCATCATTTGTAGCTGTTTTATTTCCAAAGCATATTAAAAATTTTTTTATTGTTTAATAATGAAATAAAAACAACAAATTACATTCTATTAGATTTATGCTTGCGACCCATGAATCTTGCCTTTGGACTCATCTTTTTTGGCACTTGCGCTTTTCCAATGTTTCTTTCTTTAAACAACTCAGCATTCCAAAAATTTCCGGAATAAGATTCACATAGGAAATAACTGAAGAATTCCACATCAATATCAGGCCATGATGTCCATGAATAAACTTTGTTGTAACTACATATGCCTGCAATGTTATTATTCATGTTAGGTTCATCAAATTCTGCATTCCAAGAAGTATAGTTTACAATAGAACCATCCACCCAAGTCCAATTGCCGATAGTAAAGTTATTGTATAATCCAAAAACGACGCACCAGTTATCGGGGTCAATGTGATCAACACTGAATCCCAATTCTAAAATATAGATTGTTGACTCGTATAAAAGTCGCTATTTTTATACTTCTTTTCCCGAGCTATGAGAAAAAAGTCGGCAAACCATGACGCAATGGATTTTGGCAATTCTTAAACAAAGGGCGCAAGTTCGATGTTCGGAGACAAATTTTTTGCAGCTTTTTAAGCTTATGTCAAACGTGACCTCAATGGGGGTAAAATTTTTGGCTAACAAATTCCTTATTTTTGGAAGTTTTTTGTCAAATGTTCCTGTTTTACCCAAATTTTTCTTACTTACTCCTGTCTTACCCAAAGCAGTTTTTATTATAAATTTCTATTTTTAGGTAAAAATTCAATAAAAAAAATAGAAAATTTTTGTCAAAAATCGCAATTTTTATAAGCCATTTTTGCTTGAAAAAAACGCCATTTTTATGTAATTTTTTACTAAAAAATCACTTTTTGTCAATTTTTTTCAAATTTTCAGTCTTGTCTTACCCAAAAATTTCAACAAAAAAATTTCGGAACTTATGCACATTAACCCCCCTCCCCCACTTTGGGGGGGGGGGTTAAAGTACACAAAATTTAGTGCACTTTGACCCTCCCAGTGCACTTTAACCCCCCCCCCAAATCAAAAAACAGTAAATATGCAAATTTCAAGTGCGGAAACATAAAACCATTATTTTTTCTACTTTTCGCCGTTTTGTTTTGCATCAATCGTATTTATTTTCATTTCAATTTGACATTTTTTAAACTTTTTTTTCAAATTTATTCAATTTTTTCAGTTTTTTGACAATTTTTTTCTTTTTGCCCACCCTTACAATAGGATAACAGCCTAAGATCACAATAGGATGGCACCCCGGCTGCGCCGGAGGTCCTAAGGTCACAATCAAAAAAATGATAAAATATCTTTAAAAAATGATAAACGATTGAAGCAAAACAACACGGCGAAAAGTAGAAAAAATAATGGTTTTATGTTTCCGCACTTGAAATTTGCATATTTACTGTTTTTTGATTTGGGCGGGGGGTTAATATGCATAAGCGCCAACTTTTTTCCGAGTGGAGTGGTCGTTTAGGCTCTAGGACTTTTCACAACGATCGATTTTCTCCACTTTCCCCATGGTCAAAATAAAAAATTCCTTCATATTCGTGTTCCCCATAACGAAAAACCGGGATACAAAAAATCAGTCGATTTTGAAAAAATTTTTAAAGGGGGGAGGAGGGAACCACTTTCATCAGAAAATCCGGTTTTTGACTGAAAAAAGTTTTTACATTGGTCATATGTAGGGTAAAAAATTGCGAGGAATCGATGCCCGCCATTATTTTTTGACCACTACTTCAAAAAAGTGGTCAAATACCTAAAAAAATCGATTTAAAAAAATTCAATGTGCAAAAAATTTCGACTCCAGCGGGAGTCGAACCTAAGTGGAGAAAATCGATCATTGTGAAAAGTCCGCTTTTTCGTTGTAAAAAGTCCTAGAGCCGTCCTTTAAGCCTTGGCAAATAAGTATTGAAAACGAATAAAAAATTCTCAATACAAACAAAAACGATTAAAAAACTAGCTGATTACTCGCCTCGCCCATCATACATTCCATTTAAGTATTCTTTCAAAATTATTGAAAGAATCTACACATTTATTGTGTGTATTTATGAAGGTGCAGCTAACATCTTTTTTATTGTTTGCTTTTTGGTGTGACCATTCAATCAATTCTTTTCGTCTGCTCATATGAATTTGGAACGGCTGTCTCGTGAGATTATTGAGATTTTAGAATGTTTGTTGATAGTAAATCTAGCGGAAAATTAATCGAAGTTAAACAATAAAAAACAAGTATATACCTAGGGCGGAGAAGTCCTGGCAAAGGATGTACGAAGTCCTAACATAGGATACAAAAAGTCTTGTCCATGACATTTTGGGAATTAGGACATAGAATTATTTTTTATAACTCACCGAGACGAATAAAACGGCACTAAATTTATTGAATTTGAAAAATATTTTGGGTTATTAAAACGAAAACCCTGATTCATGTTTTCGTTTCAATAACCCACGGATCACCCTGTACAATTTTTTTAGATTCGCCAAAATTTTAAAAATTTTTATAAAAGGAATTTAGCACAAAAGAGAACACATTTCAATACATGAAGCATGAAAAATTGCTGCTAAACGTTACAATTTTTCAGTTGACGTTACAACAGCCTATATGAAACTAAAGGTATTTCCTTTATCACTTTTTGTTAGAGTGTGAATTTTACTTTTCTTATCGAACATGTGAAAGTTTTCTTCCCGGCATAGTGTGTGGGGATTGTGCAGTGAACAATCGATAGAATTTTATCATGCTTTGGTTAACTCAGATTGTCAAAAGAAGAAAAAGAAAAGTTCAAGATGATTGGACAACTTCAAGCCCTACGCAATTACTATTTTGATAAGAAGGAATATGATTAATTTTATTATTTTTGCGTTCGTACATTATGATTAATTTGTTAGTTCATTGCTGTACATAAATTTTTATTTTATATTTGATAAAAATGTTAATGTCATATACAGGGGGCGGAGAAGTCCTGGCAAAGGATGTACGAAATCCTGACATGGAATGCGAAAAGTCATGTCCATGTGTGCAATAAGTCCTGACATAGGAAAAATTTTAATGGATTTACAACAATGAGATTCGTGAGGTTCTTTGGGGCGTCCAAAAAATAGACGTCCCAAAGAACCTCACGAATCTCATCACCAACTATCTCGAAGGCTGGAAGTTCAAAATCAAAGTCGGGAAAACCACGAGCGAAGAAATAGACATGACTTCTGGAGTTCCCCAAGGATCAATTCTCGGACCGTTGCTGTTCATTGCTTTTGTCAACGAAATTTTCAAGACTCCACTAAGCGATGATGCGAAGCCGTACATTACGCCTATGTCAAGATACGCCCCGGCACAGCCGGAGCGTATCAGCCTATTGTAACCTTAGGCTGCAGGTCAAAAGGGTGGGCATGAAAAATGGAGCATTTTTTGTTTTTACGGCATATTCTGAATCGTTGTAGTTTTCGAGATAATTGCGTTTGAAATTTTGAATTTGTTACAAGCTCTTCGTCATAATACACAAACTTTTTTGAATTTTTTGCGGAAAAATCGATTTTTGCATCAATTTTTGAAATTTTCATAAAAAAAACATTGTAGCAATTTTTTATAGCTAAATGAGACGAACAAAATGACACCAAAATTATCCAATTTGAACATTGTTTT
>OZJO01016156.1:0-18638 GCA_900406225.1 Acrobeloides nanus | reverse complement strand
AAATCTGATTGAAAATCAGGCGGGAAGTTTTTCAATTTTTCAAAGTTTTTCTAGGGGCAAAACAAAAAAGTGAAAGTGCCATTTTGTAGATCAAAATTTTTGCTCTACAAATAAAAATTTTTTATTGAAAATGATTTAGAAAATAATTTTTAAAATTAAAAACTTTGAATTTCGTTGTAATACATAGGTGGCGCTTTCTTTACGCCATCCCAACCCTATGTGTTTCTACTTGTACAAACATGTGCAAAGAAAAGTATAAAACCCTAAAAAACAAAACAGCAAATACCGTCTACGCTAAAAGGGGTCATTTTTCGGAAAAAATTTCAATTTTTTTCACGTCATTGGGGCTTCCAGACTTGAAGAGCCCCAAAAATTTCATTTTTTCAATTTCGGGGGGGGGCGTGCCCCAACGCAGCTACGGCCCACATATGTTTATTTTGGCAATTTAGTAGTGTGATTTTTGCCTCTTTTTAGCGAAAAAACGCACATCGAACTCACGCGGAATTTTATTCAATTTGAGTCTTAAACTGTTGATGATGTCTGTTTTTGGTACTTTGTTATTTCGAATTGTACTTTGAAATTAGCACGCTGTGANCGCACATCGAACTCACGCGGAATTTTATTCAATTCGAGTCTTAAACTGTTGATGATGTCTGTTTTTGGTACTTTGTTATTTCGAATTGTACTTTGAAATTAGCACGCTGTGAATATTATCACTATTCAATCATCATAGAGATGAATGAACGTTCTTCGTGCTGTGCACTTATCGAATTGAAGCAAGTCGTTCTTCGCTCAGAAATTTTTCTGGCGATCAAGCGAGTCTCTTTTCACGCTCTATCTCTCTATACACTGGCCTTGTTCATAATCCTCTATTTTTTCTTTAACCATAGTCTCTTTGCTTGCCTACTTTCACCGGGAGCCTTCTTTTTTGACGCATACAAATACATGCATTGATTTGCCTTTACGCAGATTGATAATAAATTCACAATCGAGGTCATTGACCGTTCGAGTCATTGATTTTTAGGTTAAATTTTTTATTGTCTCTATGATTTTTCGCATACGAATTTTGGCAAAACGAATTTTCCCAAAACTTTTCGCATTCGAATTTTGGCACTACAAATTTTCGCAAAACGAATTTTAGCACACGAATTTTCGTAAAATGAATTTTGGCACAATCGCTCTAAAAACACCACTGCGTCAGATGCTTTTTTATGCTGATGTAAGCGTGATTTCGTTCAATAAATCAGTTTAAAATGAAAATGAGTTTCAGAAATGCATAAAAAAGCATCTGATGCAGTGGTGTTTTTAGAGCGAATATGCCAAAATTCGTTTTGCGAAAAGTCTGTGGGAAAATTCGTTTTACCAAAATTTGTATGCGAAAAATTATAGAGCCTTTACTTTTAATCTAAAATTTTAGTTACGACTTTATTCTATTATTTCCGATTGTTTAAAGAATTTAAAATGACATCAATTACGGCAAATATTGCAAGGCGTTCATTTCTTGGAAATAAAGTATGTTTTTTATGTCACTAATATAAAAAATGAATATTATTATTTTTGAACTCTGTTTATTTAAAGTTTTAAAAAATGTTCCTATTTTAACTCTACACTTTTATTTTTTCTTCTAATTCCATTCTTAAATGAGGCCACTCTCTTGCCATTGATAATACTCTATTCTTACCAATTTAGAAACTCGCTGTTTTATCTGCACTGAATTATACGACTGGCGATCATTCGACAAATTTGAAAGAGGTTCTTGCGAAGAAAATACCGGAGCATAACAAGAAAGTTGCTGCTTTCAGAAAAGAGCATGGAGCTACAGTGGTTCAAGAAGTAAATGTTGATATGGTAAGTTGTTTTTAAGGAATTGTTTATCGTAATTGAGACATGAGTACACGCATATTTATACTTGTGCAGGGGTTGGTCCACCTCCATATTGCTAGAAAGTGAATTTAGGCAAACGTCGTTGTTGGGAAAGAAATTTTTTCCTTGCCCCTTTATGTGCGAATGATTTCCTTTGGCCTCGCGTCTCGAGTGATTTTCTGTTCCCAGGGTTGAGACCTCCAGATTCGTGTTCCTCATAGCCGAAAACTCCCAAGAACAAAAAATGAGCTGATTGGAGAACTTTTAGGAAAAACCTATTTTTGGGTTCCGATGGGGGAGGGTGTCCCGTAGACCCCGTATACTGCGTTGCAAAAATATGTCAACACCTCGATTTTTAGTAGTTAGTCATGTTTTTGTGTACCGAAACTGTTTCCATTCGATAGAGCATGACTGAAAAAACCACATTCCAAAAAAACCGCTCAATTTTTCGACTTTATGAAAAAGTTTTAGATAAAAAAACGGTTTTTAGACGTTACATAAATTGTCAACACTTCAAAAATACATTTTATTTTACTATAAGTAACAATACTGATAACACGTTTGTAATATTTGTTTGAAAAAATACAATGTCTCCTCGTTCGTTTAAGACCAAAGCCATGGAAATTGGCTTACACTGTGAAAACTTATAGGCAGGGATGCCAAGAACATTTTTTCAAAATCAGCAAAATGCTAATTTTCTATTTCTTATAAATTTAACAAAATTTTTTGCATCTCAAAAATCAAATTTGACACTGAAAACTCAGATGTTTGCCAGATTTGACATCTCAAAATCAGCAGACTCCACTTGGCACCATTTCCCCTTTAAAAAGAGATTAATGATCAGAGAAAAGTTTTAAAATCAACAAAACCTTATTAGTAGTATGGGGCCATCCTTAAATTACGTTTAACGGCTGAAATTCGCATAATTTTCGAAATCAGGTTAAACCAAATACCGATTTTGAAATTCATTTGCAACGTTGAAAAACACCAATTTTTGGCTATGGTCTAGCTCGTTACACCAAACTCAGACCCGTTGATTTGGCTGAATATTGACACGAAAACTCATAATTGTTTTAATCAGTTTTGGGCCCCTCAGGGGGTAATTTTAGGCGTGGAATCCGAAAAAACTATTTTATGAAAAAAATTTTTAAGGGAGTCAAAACAGGGGATTTTAAAATTTTTTCAAAAATAGGGGGTACCCCCTGTTTTGACCCCTTAAAAAAATTTCATCAAAAATTAATAAATTTTTCGGATTCTACGCCTAAAATTACCCCCACAGGGGCCCAAAATTGATTAAAACAATTATGAGTTTTCGTGTCAATATTCAGGCAAATCAACCGATCTGAGTTTGGTGTAACGAGCTAGACCATAGCCCCAATTTGGAAAAGTCTGTATATTGACACGAAAACATGAGTTTCGCTCAAAAAGACCGATTGGATCGTATTCAGCACTCATATCCACTACTGAAAAAAAATTTCATCGAAAACGACCGAAAAATGCCGATTTCGATATATTTTTTGGGCGGCAACAAATTATGCTACAACCCAATATTTGTGTTTTTAATTGGAATATTTAGATTTATGGTGGAATGCGTAGTATGAAGGGCATGGTGACAGAAACTTCGGTGCTTGATCCAGAAGAAGGAATTCGCTTCCGTGGCTACTCCATCCCAGAATGCCAGAAGTTGTTGCCGAAGGCTAAGGGAGGTGAAGAGCCGCTACCTGAGGGAATTTGGTGGCTTCTTCTTACGGGCGACATTCCAGACGAGAAACAAGTGACTGCAATTACCAGGGAATGGAATAAGCGTGCTGATCTCCCCGATCACGTAGTACAACTACTCGACAACTTCCCATCAAATCTTCATCCAATGTCTCAATTCGTGGCAGCTATTGCCGCTCTTCAAAGCGAATCGCAATTTGCGGCTGCCTATTCTCGTGGCGTTCCTAAAGCAACCTATTGGGAATACGCCTACGAAGATTCAATGAACTTGCTTGCTAAATTACCAACTATTGCCGCCATTATATACCGTAATTTGTATCGTGATGGATCGTCGGTTGGCACAATTGATGAAAAGAAAGACTGGTCGGCCAACTTTGCCACTATGCTCGGATATGACGATCCGAAATTCGTGGAGTTGCTTCGCTTGTACCTTGTTATTCACAGTGATCATGAAGGTGGGAATGTTTCGGCGCATACCAGTCACTTAGTCGGATCGGCTTTGACGGACCCATATTTGTCATTCTCGGCGGCTATGGCTGGACTTGCAGGTCCTCTCCACGGATTAGCTAATCAGGTATTTCGTGTGCGTTAAAAGATTCCATCAAAGTTGTTTAATTTAGGAAGTGCTTGTTTTCCTCAATAAAGTCGTTGGCGAACTTGGAACAGATATTCCGGAAGCGAAGTTGCGCGACTGGGTTTGGAATCATCTCAAGAGCGGGCAGGTATGCCGGATATATTTTTTTACAAAATTCCACAACCTCAAATTGCTTTTTCAAAAATGGACGTACCGTAAAATCGTGCGTATAAGCCCGGGCTTATACACCCCTTAGGGCTTATACATCCAATTGAACGGGCTTATACACCCACACATGCGTTCTATTGGATGTATAAGCCCGGGCTTATACGTTCCTCAAACTTGTGGGTCTACGAAGCTCTTCTCGACGATGATATGGAATTTTAAATATCATAATTTTTTATTGTTTATCGTTTATGGTTAGAAATTGTGTGATGAAAAATTATTGCGTATTGTGAAATGTGTTGCCCAGACTTATACACCCCCCGGGCTTATACGCACGATTTTACGGTAGGATGCTCTACTCAGCGTCGTAATTTTGGTCCAGATTTGGGGAGGGGGTTTTAGGAAAATTTTCGACCTTTTTAACAAAAAAAAAAAACAGCTCCGCAGGAGAAAAATTTAATTGAAAAATGCTTGTTTTTAAGCTGAAAATGCTCGGAAAATTGCAATTTTTGTTGAAAAAATGGCCAATGTTTGATCGAAAAAAATTTTTGGACTAAAATATGGAGAAAATCTTTCCAGGTTTGGAGGGGGAAGGTTGTTCCCCTCCCCCATAATTACGACGCTGGCCTTTACTCCTTTTCACATTCTCCCATTTCCAGTTGATGAAGACAAACTTATCTACACGTAAGGTTTTAGGTTGTACCCGGCTATGGTCATGCAGTCCTACGAAAGACCGATCCTCGCTACACTTGCCAACGAGAATTCGCCTTGAAGCATTTGCCCAACGACAAACTGTTCAAGTTGGTCTCTGACTTGTACAAAATAACGCCTGGTGTTCTACTAGAACAAGGAAAGGCCAAGAACCCATGGCCAAATGTGGATGCACATTCGGGAGTTTTGCTTCAACACTATGGAATGAAGGAAATGAGCTTCTATACGGTAAGCTTTTGAATTGGAAATCGCAAAAGATGGGGGGCTTATTTTAGTATTCGGAAATTAAATATTAGAGACTGGACTGGGGATCCCCGGTTTTGGGGCCGACCGAGAAAAACCGAAAATCCCCGCCCCAGTCTTACTCGTCCCCCTAGTCTCGGTTTTTTGACCGGGGAAAACGGAGATTTTTTACACCCCATTTTTCACAAAAGTTTCCCATTTTTCAAGAAAAATATCCAAAATTTGTCACTTTTAACTAAAAATTTCTTTTGAGAATTCCAGCTTAAAAATGGCAATTTTCAACAAAAAATCGTGCTTGTGGCGTTGTTTTTCCTAAAATGTCAGGAATTTATAAGACGATATCTCGAAGGTTCGAAATTCCCATCGGCACTAGGCGAATTGAATAAGGAATATGAAAATTGGGGCCCAAAAGAAACGCATTTGTGTGCATTTGAATTGGTGTTCAACCTTAAAAAATGACTATATCCGTTCGGGGCCCTGTTTTTTAAAACTGGTGGCCGAGAATTCTCCCCCTCCCCAGTCAACCCGTCCTCGGGTTTTTGAAAAATCCAGTCTATTAGAAATCGTACTTTAGTGAATTTTTGTTTAAAAAATTTTGCGATAATTATTAATACTGCATATTTTTTTGCAAAAATATGCAGTATTAATATAACATTTGATCCTTAAACTATACAAGATTCATTAATTTAGGTTCTATTTGGTGTTTCTCGCGCTCTTGGATGTCTTTCTCAACTTATTTGGGCACGTGGCATGGGATTACCGCTTGAAAGACCAAAATCTCATAGCACGGAAGGACTTGTGAAATTGGCAGCTAAGGCCAAAAAAGCATAGAATAGCAATCAATTCGACGACCAATTTTAAAATAAAATATTGTTGGTTCATGTAATAGTTATTATCTACATTTGAATAAAACATTTTATTTGACTAAACAAAAATAAAACTTAACAATCTAATAAACATAAAATATTTTAATTAAATTTTCCCATAATGTCAGACTCGCGGAAAAGTTGATATTCTTTTTCATCGATGATAACTTTTGATCCACCATATTCAGGCAGCAACACGCGGTCTCCTACCTTCACTTGAGTAGGAATGACTGTACCGTCTTGAATTCGTCCGCCTGGACCAACGGCAACTACAGTCGCTTCCAATACTTTACCTTGTGCCTTCTCCGGGATGAGGATGCCACCCTTGGATTTGGCCTCTGGTGCGAGTCGTTCCACGACCACACGATCAAAGAATGGAGTGAAATTCTTGAGTGCGTTAGCCTAAAAATATCAATGAATTATACCTTGATGCGCACCCGGCTGCAACTGACAAAAAGGGAACAGGTACAAAAATTATATTCCGAATGACTAACATAATTCTTTTTTTAAATTAATGAAATTTTTTCATCTTTAACGTTATACCCTATGATCAGTTCCGTGGAAGGAATTAAATTTCGAAAAGGCGCACACCAGAGCTGCATCTGACAAAAAGGGAGCAGACTCAAAAAGTATGTTCCCGAATAACTGGCACCATAATTCTTTTTTTTAATTATGCAAAAATGTTTTTCAAGAAGGTAACTCCATTGGGGGCAAACTAAGTTTTTCAGCTAGATAAAAAGATATCTTCAAAAAGCTCAAAGTTCCGTTCTAAGACTACCATGCAGGGATATGAGATGGGAACTTTGAGTTTTTTGAAGATATGTTTTTATCTAACTTAAAAACTTATGTTGCCCCAGTGGAGTTACATTCCTGAAAAACATTTTTGCATAATTAAAAAAAAAGAATTATGGTGCCAGTAATTTGGGAACATACTTTTTGAGTCTGCTCCCTTTTTGTCAGATGCAGCTCTGGTGTGCCCCTTTTCGAAATTTACCTCCTTCCACGGAACTGATCATAGGGTGTATAGAATAATGTTAAAGATGAAAAAATTTCATTAGATAGTTTTGTGACTTTAAAACGGCATTTTTGCCCAAAAATTGTTTTTAGCAAAAAAAAAAGAATTTTTTGATGAAAATGGCATTTTTAGTGACAAAATTGGACATTTTTTTAACAAAAAGGGAAAAAATTGAATTTTTTTTCACAAATTTTTGTAACCCACAGATAACCTTGGTTTATCCATCCTTTACTGAAACGAATTCTCATCGCCCCTTTGGCTATGCCACTAGAGAAATTGATACAATTTTACCGACCGACGCGAAATTTTTAATTGAAAAACATTTTAAGATAAAAATGCTCAGAAAATTTCGATTTTCTGACGAAAATTTTGTTGAAAACCTTAAGGCAAAAACCAGCGCCACAGGCGAAAATTTTTTTTGAAAAATACTTGTTTATTTGCTGAAGATGTTATGGAAATTACGATTTTTGTTAAAAAAAATAACAGAATTTGTAAATTGTTGGTGAAATTCTTTAGTTAAAGCAAAAACCATCGCCGCAGGATAAATTTTTTTTTGATAAATGCTTGTTTAAGCTTAAAATGCTCAGAAAATGAAAATTTTGGGTGAAAAATGGGCGATTTTGAAAATTTTTTAATCTTACGGACGCGGGCTGACCGCAAATTTTTTTGCGTGCGGGGCTCATTTTGGCCTGCGGGCGACCCACCCCCTAAATTCAGGGAAGGGTAATATACGTATGTTCCAAGCTATTTGAGCGTGTTTCATATATAAATTTTCGATGTCCCCAAACTTTCCATGGTGTCTCAAAACTTTTGCTTGGATTCGGTCATTTATCTCCGAATTCCCCCACGATAAAAATAGAATTTTTAGACACATACAAGGGAAGGGCAAGATCTGCCAGAAAAATTATTTTTTAAGTAAAAATACTTACAGAACGTTTTAATGCAGTCATGAACACCATAATGAAGAAATATAGAGATCAACACAGAATAGAATATAATGCAAGAAAATAAGGCTATCTAAAAAGATATACTAAATGCTAAAAAAACTTATCACAGTGCGAAAGTTTTTTAAACGAAATGAAAGAAAACAGCGCGCTGCTTTCGCGAATATTCTCTGCATTGCCGGCACACCCATTGCTCTCTTATTTTGCTGCGATTTCTCGCCCTTTTGACGCCCTCTACTCTACCTTTCTTCTACTTTTATCTAGAAATTTCTTTTCGCACTACCTAAAAACTCGAACCATTTTTTGATCAGTTTGTACTCCTTGAAAAGATCGTCTGGATTGCGTCATTCTAAAATTTTCATTCAATACCCCAGTTTTTTTTAAATTTTAATAAAATTTTGGCTATTTAAAAACAAGTGAATTTTTTTGATCATATTTTTCAAACTTTTTGAAGCGATTATCGTCAAAATTCAAAAAAATGTTGTCGCTATGGGTATCTGTTACGAGAAATCTGTTTTTTCGGGAAAAATCTGATCATTTCAGACTTTCCCGAGAAAACAGATTTTCCCGTAACATATCCACTAATTGTCTCGACAGCGTTTTCGAGCGCGACCAGTTGATCGAGACGCTAAACGTCTCGAATTAGTGTCTCAAGTCTAGATGGCGTCTCGAAGGTTACCCGACATTTTTTCCCTTATCCCTTTTTAAAAAAAGTTGCCTGAATGTCAATAAAATCGTGTTTATTAAAACGAATTTTGGAAAAAATTGTCATATGGAAAAATTATTTAATGGAACAAAAGGGATAAGGGAAAAAATGTCGTGTAACCGTCTCGAATTCATCTAGACCTCGTTTGAATTAGTTGGAGTATTGACACGAAAACCCTGAATCAGTTTTGTTTCAATAACTCAAAACAATTATATCAAATTGGATAAATTTGGTGTCGTTTTGTTCGCCTCGTCGAGCCATAAAGAATGCCGTCTTTGTTTTTTAAATACACCCAATAATTAAACATATTTTAAAAAATGTAAAATTCAGGGTTTTCGTGACAATACTCCAACTAATTCAATCGAGGTCGAGACGAATTTGAGTCGCAAGTCGAGACGTTTAGCGCGCAGCCTAAACATGATTTGTTAAAACATGTTGCTGTTCTGCCAATCGTTTCAATAAACACGATTTTATTGAAATTCAGGCAACTTTTATTGCAATACGCGAGCTTTCAAATTGGGGACACGGCAAGCACTTCAAAGGCTAATAACTTTTTACGGTCAGCTCCATTTTGTGTTCGAGCACTCAAAATGCTCGCAAGAGGAGTAGAATCAAAGTTACGAAGCCCGATTTTTGGACGCTGAAGAAAATTTTTTTGTTAGCCCCCAAAAATGCCAAAACTTTGCAGTTTTTGGCATAAAAAATCCATATTTCGAAATCAAAAAGAAAAATCTCTTCGTAACTTTGTTTTATAGACTTTTAGGGCCTCCATTAATTCGTCTCGACATTGAGATACGNTGGCATAAAAAATCCATATTTCGAAATCAAAAAGAAAAATCTCTTCGTAACTTTGTTTTATAGACTTTTAGGGCCTCCATTAATTCGTCTCGACATTGAGATACGTCGAGACGGAATATCTTTTTATGGTTGAGGAATTTTGACATGGTGTCGTTTGCAAAAATGTTGAGCTAGATGAGAGCTACATTTTACAGCATGTCAAAATTCCTCAACCATAAAAAGATATTCCGTCTCGCCGCATCTCGACGTCGAGACGAATTAGTGGAGGCCCTTAGCAATCGTTTGAGCCCTCGATCAAATGTGCCATAAAAAATTATTATCCTCGAAAGTTTGCAAAAAGCGAAACCAAAGCCTAAAAAAAGATGAAAATTGTTTTTTGTTTTCAGCCTGGAGGGATAGTGCATAAGTACCAAAAAAGGTTTTGAAAATTAAAAAAACAAAATTCCGGTTCGGTTTAAACCGAACTTTTTCCGAAACCGAAAAAATCGGGCCTTGAAAAACCGCCTTAAACCGAACCGGCCAAAACCTAAAAACCGAATCGGATTTCTATAACTAATTTTTTCCATAAATGATGAGATTCTTGAGGCACAGAGCGCGTTGACAAAAATAATTGTTAGCTCGTAAATTTGTTTAATTTAATCAATTTTAGTTTTGCTATAGCCAAAATGTTCCGCTTTACTACAAAAAATTCCCTCAAGAACTTGCGATCTGTTAGAGGTTATGCAAAGGATCTCAAATTTGGTCCAGATGGTCGAAAATCTATGCTTGAAGGAATTAATTTGTTAGCCGATGCAGTTGCTGTAACTATGGGCCCAAAGGTTTGTGATAAAGTGCCATTTTAAATATTTAAATGGTTTTTAGGGTCGAAACGTTATAATTGAACAATCATGGGGTAGCCCAAAGATTACTAAAGACGGTGTTACTGTTGCAAAAGCCGTTGATCTCAAAGATAAATATCAGAATCTTGGAGCTAAATTGGTTCAGGTATATTGATTCAAAATTAAACATTTGCTTGAAAAATTTCTTTGATATTTTCCCAGGGGTGTCATTTTTTCTTATTTTTAAGAATTTTACTTAAATTTGAACTCTAAAACTTAAATTCTGAAAAATTTTTAAGCAGCTTAAATTTTCTTAAATTTTATTTTTTTTAAATGACCATTTTTCAATAAAATTGCCCAAAAATTTCTATTTTTAACTTAAAAATTGTAATTTTCTGAATATTTTCAACAATAAAACGAGTTTTTCAGAAATTTTTGCATCTGTCGGCGAAAAAAATAACACTTTTCATCTAAATTAACTATTTTTTTATATCAAACTTGCTTAAAATTTGCAATTGTTAACTAAAAATGTCCAAATTTTGTCAAATTTTCACCAAAAATCGAATCTGAGCATTTTCAGCTTAAAAACAAGCAATTTCAAACAATTTTCGCCTGCTTTTTTACTTTCTAATGAAGATTTCAACAAAAAATTTTTGGTCTGGCGACTAAATAAGGTCGCCAAAAATTTTGGGTTGTCCCCCTCCCATAAAAAATTTCTGGTTACGTCATTGTTTATATAGTCGCTTAAATTTTTGTATTGATAAAACTTAAATTTTCTTAAATTCTTTTCTGGAAAATTTACAATGACACCCCCTATATTTTCCCTATTGTTCTTTACATCCAAATTTTTAAGCGGATATTTTAGGACGTCGCAAACAAGACCAATGAAGAAGCTGGTGACGGCACAACATGCGCTACAATCTTGGCACGAGCTATTGCTAAGGAAGGCTTTGAAAATATCAGCAAAGGCGCCAATCCAGTGGAAGTTCGCAAGGGTGTCATGAAAGCCGTCGAAGTCGTTGTCAACGAACTAAAAGCTATGAGTAAGCAGGTCACAACCCCCGAAGAAATTGCGCAAGTCGCAACCATTTCTGCTAACGGCGATAGTGCAATTGGCAAGTTGATTTCGGATGCCATGAAAAAGGTTGGAAACAAGGGAGTGATCACAGTCAAAGACGGAAAAACCCTTCACGACGAGCTCGAGATTATCGAAGGCATGAAATTTGATCGTGGCTATATCTCTCCCTACTTCATCAACTCGAGTAAAGGCGCCAAAGTGGAATTTGAAAAGTGCCTGATCTTGCTTAGTGAGAAGAAAATCAGCAATATGCAGGTATGTTAGCACGGCACTCTCCAAACTTGTGCTAAAAGTTGCGATAAGAGAAAAAATATTTAGGATATTCAAAGCAGCAGCGATATTTACCAATTTTAATCTAAAATTTTTTCAAGATTTTCACTTGTCTCAACTTTTGGCACAAGTTTGGAGTTCTGTGTGAGAAAATGAGCAATTTTTAATCAATTGTAACATTTTTAGGATCTTGTTCCCGCATTGGAAATGGCGAACAAATATCGCAAACCTTTGCTAATTGTTGCCGAAGATGTTGATGGAGAAGCGCTAACTGGCTTGGTCCTTAATCGTTTAAAGGTTGGTATTTATTTTACATGCTTTTCTAATTTTTTTATTTTTTTAGATTGGCTTGCAAGTATGTGCGGTGAAAGCACCCGGCTTCGGTGACAATCGCAAGAATACCTTGAAAGATATGGCTACTGCAACTGGCGCTACCGTCTTTGGCGAAGAAGCAACCTTGGTTAAGCTCGAGGACATCCAAATACAAGACTTGGGTGAAGCGGAAGAAGTATCTGTTACTAAAGATGACACCCTCATTCTTCGTGGTAAGGGCTCGGCAGAGGATGTCGACAAACGCATAAATACGATTCAAGAAGAAATCGAACTATCAACTTCTGACTATGAAAAGGTTTGTTCAAGATTTCGAGTGCGATCCATGAATGTATTTTTATAGGAAAAGCTCAATGAGCGCTTGGCTAAACTTTCAAAGGGAGTAGCTGTGCTAAAGGTTGGTGGTGCTAGTGAAGTTGAGGTGAATGAGAAGAAAGATCGTGTGACGGACGCCTTATGTGCTACACGAGCTGCTATCGAAGAAGGAATTGTTCCTGGTGGCGGTGTTGCTTTGTTGCGAACTATTAGCAAGTTGGACGGGTTAAAGGCGGTTAACGAAGACCAACAGCAAGGTAACTTGATTTTTTAAGCCAAAAAAACGTACTTTTGCGTTTTTGGTGAAAAATTTTCAACAAATTTTTTTCAAGAATCACCTATAAAGGGTATTTTCATGCGATTTTGAAAATTTGTCGCTAAAAAACGCAAAAGTACGGTTTTTATCACCTATCAGTTGGAGATGGTTCCTCCATTTCTTGTTATTTGTGTAGCCTTACTAACTTTTTTTTAGGCATCAAGATTGTGCAAAAAGCACTTCGCCAACCAATCGCAACGATCGTTTCTAATGCCGGTCTTGAGGCAGCCGCAATCGTAGAAAAAGTGATCAGTAATAAAGACATAAACTTCGGGTATGATGCTCTCAAGGATTCATTCGTCAACATGATCGACGCTGGAATTATCGACCCAACTAAAGTGGTCCGAACTGCTCTGCAAGACGCATCGGGTGTCGCATCATTACTTGCGACAACTGAATGTGTTGTTACCGAACTTCCGAAAGAAGAACCTGCCCCGGGCGCTGGTGGAATGGGCGGTATGGGAGGCATGGGTGGTATGGGCGGCATGTATTAGATTGTATCTCAATTTTTTAAATTCCATTTGTTGTAAACCATAATTGTTTTAGTTGCAGTTTATTTTTGATATTTTGCATGCTAAAATTTTGATTGCAACAATGAAATTATGGTAGTTGTTATATGTTGTTATTATGTTGAATTTTTATTGGACATCAATATAAGTAGTCGTGAATAGTTTTATTTCGGACTCTCTTCATTTATTTACATCAAAGTATCTCAAAATATGATTGTTTTAATTATCAATAAAATTATTTATTATTTCGAGTACTGTACAATTTGCGGTTTAATCCTAAAATGATCAACGGCGGGTGGGCCATACAACTTCTCGGCTCGTTTCAGGAAGGCAGAAACCATTTGTTTCACAACTTGATCAAAAAACATGCTGGCAAAATGGGCATAGAAGGCTGATTTGAATTCGAAAGACACACTAAAGTATAGAGTACACGTTTTATCTTGTTTGTCGGGTGCTCCAGGACCAAATCTCCAAGTTGTCTCGAGGAAATTGAATATCCGGCCTTCGGTACATACAGACTAAAAATCTGCAATATACAGGATATTCCAAAACCGCTATTAGTATTTTTTGGCGAAAATTTTACAAAATTTTTTTTCCAAAATGACTATTCGTGGTATTTTTATGCGAGAAATCGATTGCGCACATCGAAAAAACCTTGAAAACGCCTCTCAGACCATGAAATATCCAGGAATTCCTACCGAAAATAACTGAAAAAAATGAAAATTGGATATTTCCTGGTCTGAAAGGCATTTTCAAGGTTTTTCGATGCGCGCAATCGATTCCTCCCAACCCATGAGTCATTTTGGAGAAATTTGTTGAAAAATTTTCGCCAAAAAATGACCAAATAGCGGTTTTTTTTTTGGAACACCCTGTAACAGAAAATGTAAAAACTTACATGGACTACATAGGGATATAACGTAGTAACCTTCGATTTATACGCTTCGTGGAGTGGAGGAAAACCTATCAAAAGATCTGCTTCAAGTACACGATCGCTAATCTTTCTTACATCGGCTTTCTTACACCAGGGTACAAATTTGGGGTATTCTGCCACTGTATTTACAACATCAAACATTTGTTCAGCGGAGAACCTAACAAAAGGAAAAGCTTGTTTCATGTTTTAAAAGTTGCTCGTTTCGTGTTTAGAATCACACGAAGGAATGAATAAAATTTACCCTAATAGACGGCGCTCAGCATAAGACATAATTCGACTTTCTTGAGTATTTAATCCAAATCCAAACAGATATCGCCTTTGATTTAATACAATTCGAAAAGGCCGCAATCTCTGAGAAATCGCCATTAAAAGTGAACAAAACCCGTCTAAATGCTTCGTATTAGCAAAAATGTTTGGGGCTACCTCGGCTCTTATACCCTATTGGACGTGGTCTAAAATCGAAAAATTTTATTTTTCGAAATTTCCCAAAAATGACGACCCTATTAGGGATAATTTTATGCGGGAAACACGTTGGCGATGTTATTTTTGCGTAAAAACGTTTCCATTTTCAGAAAATCGAATTGAAGACAAAGAAAGTACATAATTCGATATGCAAAAATTCGATTTTCTAAAAAATGGATCGCGTTTTTACGCAAAAATAACATCGCCAACGTGTTTCCCGCATAAAATTACTCCAAATAGAGTCATGTTTGAGAAAATTTCGAAAAATAAAATTTTTGGATTTTAGACCACATTCATTTGGGTATAAGAGCCGAAGTAGCTCCAAATATTTTTTAATCAAACAGCCGCGCAGAGTGTTTGTGTCAGAAAAAAACAAAAAAGAACTTTAAGAACGAAAATAAAAGAGCGCCTATTTATTGTGAAGTTTCGTCATGCGAATTTATGAAATAAAGGAAATCATTTTTTACTCGTATCAGCAACTTATGAGGGACCATTTATACTAGACGCGCGCGTCTTAGGGCCTAAAAAGTCATTTCGTTCTGACACCGGTATCATTCTGGCGTCAGAACGCAAAAATTATGCGAATTTCGACTCCATTCTGACGTCAGAACGGCTATTAGTGAGGTTTTCAGAACGAATTAGCGATCTATTAGTGAACTACCAAAAGAAACGTATATTTTCAGAACGTATTAGTGGCGGCCCTCACAAATCCTTGTTAGAGCATTTTTAAGAGTTTGCGGAATTCTCGAGTTGTTGTTTAGTTTTCCGATGTGGAAAAAATGTCGCGCGCGGAAAATCCAGCGGAATTATAAACAAAAGCACTCGTGGCTTGGCACTTAGGGCCTCCACTAATTGCGTCTCGAAATTTTGGAAGCACTATTCCGCACTAATAGCAAGTTGTGAAGCACTAATTGCAATTAGTGCTCGTCTCGACGTGCATCGATGCGTCTCGACGCTTTTTTAAATTGCGAATATCTTTTCAGGATAAACGAATTTTCGAATGTTGTCTTTGACATTTTTATGCATCTTATTGTGGGCATTAGTGCTTGTATCGAGTTCGTCTAGACGAATTAGTGGAGGCCCTTATTTGGAATGCCCCGTGGATATCAAAAAAAGAAAGGACACAAAAGTTAGTTTCATATGCGAATTTCAGGGCAGCTATACAAGGAAGTGACTTCGAAACGAAATGTACATTTTTATTTAAGATGAACGCTATTGTCGCTGCATATCTGTTGTTCGTTTCGAAGTCATGTCCTTATATAGCCGTCCTGAAATTCGCATATCAAACTAAGAAAGGACACATTTTTGTGTCCTTTCTTTGATCTCCAGGGGGGGGACATTCCGAAAAAGTTCCCGCAGCTTTCCGCAATGGGATTCCGCTTGACGCGGCAAGTACAGGGTATCCCTAAAGTTCGTATACACCCTAATTAATTTGATGAGAATTTTCTTCCTGACAGAAAACTTTTCACAAAAAGTGATGTTCTACGAAGTTGTTCGTCGTGATCTCAGGAATAAATTTGTAGAACATCACTTTTGTGAAAAGTTTTCTATCATGAAGAAAATTCTCATGAAATTAATTAGGGTGTACACAAACTTTAGGGAGAAGCCTATATAAATGAAGCCTAAGAAAACGAGCTAAATGTTAGAAAAAACAAATAATACAATTTTGGCTTTACCTTTTATTTAAAAGACTTTTAAAAAATGAAATTTATGTCAAACTTCAATAAAAGTACAGACAAAATGCATTTGATTTTGTTGTTGAAAAGAGATCAACTGTTTAAACTCGTTTCTGGTATATAGTAGCCTTTTCCTAGAACTTTAGATCTTCTTGGAGGTGTTAAACTACGACTGACACTCTGATAGACCGTTTGATTCGGGATTTCTTCCGTTTCAATGTAATATCCACTATCTTCGCCAACAATTTCTTGTTCATTATTATATGGTTGGAGGACTAAACTCTTTTGAAGCAGCCTAGCTTGTCTATATTCCAAGCGTCTTGCCATTGGAGCCCCGGGCGCAATGACGACATCTTGCTGCTGAACACAATTTTGACTATGAATAGTCGCCAATTCACGGTGCTTCATTGATAGATGTGCAACTTTCGCCTAAATTTCTGCCTTAGCGTATAGGAGAGCAATCTGAAAACAGACCTTCGATGAAGCCAACGTTATGCCACAGACTAAACAAACAGTATCCTTCCTTGAATTTGCCGAAACATCGATATGTGCATAGCTGAGATGGAAAGCTAGAGCAGGCAAGGATTCAAAGACGCGACCACACATTGGCACTAAACAGCTAGTCTTACGGACGTCACAATCGCGACGCACACTCAAGCGCTTCAGGATGGCTTCAAAAGACGCATTACCGACTTTTCTTTCAAGATTTGGCATCTAAAAAAGCAAATATATTTGTTACCGTTTTATCTGAAAATCAGTTATATATAGAATATAGGCTAGGTTTCGAAGCCTTATATAGCCGTCCTGAAATTCATCTTTGGTCTAAAATCGAAAAATTTTATTTTTCGAAATTTTCTCAAGCATGACTACACCCCCCTTTCAGCCTAAACCTAGCTTATATTCCATTTCAAGAAATAATATGCAAGAATAAATAAGATTTATAATTGATTTTATCGATTCTTTCAGATAAAACGGTAACATACTCAATAAAAAATACATCGAACTTACTAGTGAGCCACTAGCTCGCTCCATGAGCTGTTGTATATAAATATCACCCTGATCATAATGCTCATCCATGTAATAAATTTCATCGGCCCCAATTTCTTCGGTATAATCAAAAGCATCTTCAGCTCTTCTCTTTCTGGAAGTTTCTGGTTGAACTGGCTCGCTTTCAACAAAATCTTCACGTTGAAGCACAGGCGGAATATCTTCAGCATGAGATGTGCTTGGCTTATCCCAAATCATTCTTCTTGTCATCGGTTTTCTTAAAAGTGCCTGCTGCTCTGTGTTTACCGGGTTATGAATAAGGCGATATTCCATACTTTTCGGATCAATATATATGTCAGTGTGTTGTAGAAAACCTTTCTCTGCATTATGCGGTATTGGGCGAAATTCTTTAAGTAGTGAATAATATTGTTAAAATGTTTAAAATTAAATTAGCTTACCACTATGGGATCTTAGGTTTACTGCTTCGAAAACTTCAGTTTGAGGCGGCTGGGTCACAATTTCGACTTGTTCAACTTCCAAAAAGTCATCTTGAATCACAATTGCTCGATTATTAACCATCTTGTAATCCAGAAAATATTGATATCATCAAAATTTGCTCTCAAACAATATAAAACAGAGTATTTGACTCAATGAATAGACAGAATACCAATTGTCTACATTGTTTGGACGGAGTGCTAAAGAAAAGACAATCTTAAAAGCTTTCGTTTGAATAAGTGGTTGTATGTGAATGTTTAGCAATCAGTATCTTTTTAGAGTAAAGATTCTCAGGGTCCGCGCTAAACGACGATAATCGTCAAAAATCAGCGCTAAGGGTCCGCGCTAGTGATGCCACGAAATCGAACTCTCAAAATCGGTTCTCAAAATTTTTTCTTTAGCTTTTTATGAAAAATGTCACAAACAAAAATAACATAGAAATTGCGTTCTATAACTTTTATTTGGACCACTTTTTATGAAAATGCATAAAAAACAGTTACGGGACAAATTTCGTTGCGATCTCGTGACGAAATTTGGCACGAAATCGCGACGAATTTATCTCGTAACTTTTTTATGTATTTTCATAAAAAGTGGTCAAAATAAAGGTTGTAGAACGACGCAATTTCTGTGTTATTTGTTGTTTTTGACATTTTTCATAAAAAGCTAAAGAAAAAATTTTGAGAACCGATTTCGAGATTTTGTTCGATTCGATTTTGAGCATCACTAGTCCGCGCTATCTAATGCTAGCTGTCGGAAATCAACGCTAGCTGACAACTCTATCTCAACGCTAGCTGTCGGAAATTTTCAACAAGCCTCAGTGACAAAGCAGATTTCCCGAAATCGGAAA
>OZJO01016154.1:0-14835 GCA_900406225.1 Acrobeloides nanus | reverse complement strand
AAATTAGGTCGACCCAAAAATCCCCCCCCCCCCCCTCCTCCCACAGCAAAAAATTCTGCCTACAGCACTGGGGATGCATATTTGCGCAAGGGGAACATGAGATCTTATTTTGGGACCCTGTCCCCCTCTTGCCCACCTATGGTGGGAGGTATGGATATGAATCACCCCCCCCCCCCCCCTCCAACCTAGCTCATAATTTAACTTTCCTTATTTAGGAGGACCCCAACTCCAACTTGGATACAATTTCCCATCTGCGGACTTTCAAGTCAAATCCATTCAACATATTCTATCGGTCTTTCAAACCATGCCCATACAGTATGGAATCAATTTGGCAGACACCTCAGGTTATGACCCTTTGTTTAACAATATTTCCAATCTACTATATGGAGCTTTTTCGGACTCTTCATTTTCAAAAGAATATGATGTTTATAATAATCAATTAAAAAGCGCTGTGGGTTGGAAAACTACACGGTATCAAAATCAACCTCTCGGTGGAGAGATTGCCTATGTGGACAATGTTCAAAAACATGCGTTGGATCTAAATGGACCCGAGGGGCAAAGTTTGCCAGATTATGTGGCCGAGTGGAAGTACACGTGGTTATTGGCCGATTCACAGACTAATTATAAATATGATGGAAATTTGACTCAAGTTGAAAGGATTAAACAAGTATGAAGACTAGTTTAATTTTTTTAAAGGGTGCGACAGGCAGGCAGACAAGGCTTAGGCTTTTCGGTTAAGCTTAGGCTAGGCATGCTTAGGCTTTGGCCAAGCAGAACAGAAAGGCTAGAGCAAATAATAAGACACAAGCACGATTAAAGTTGTTGGAGCTCCGGTGTACTGCGTGTTGCGATACCTTGCTGCTGTAATTATACATCAGGCTGCAACCATAAACTTGGAATTAGGTTTATTAAGATAAGAATCAACGTACAATAATCTAAAAAGCATATAAACTCTTATAAATCATGAGAAGAGAAGCAAGGATAGGGCATCAAGGAATGTCTCTGCTTCTTCTTAGCTTCTCCTCGCTCAGTGCTATGTCAGTGCATAAATACTTAGCTCGGCTAGATATGGAAGCTTCATGTCTTCAACCATTTAAGCGTCGACGTTAGTAACGAGATACGATTCTACGTCTTGTAGTCTTTATAGTTATCAGCTTCTGGGATCTTTCATGGTGTGAGTGAATGTTTACCTTCTCAATACTTACATCCCTGTCGAGAGAATGATCTTTGAAAGAGATGATCTTTTATGCTAATTAACCATTCACCGGCATCTCTACTCATGTTCAGAGAAATCAACTTTTAATATTCAAACTACGATTTTACAGGTCGGAATGACTTTTGGCTACAAGTTCACAGTCACAAGCTTCCAAACAAATGGTACTCATACGCAGATCACTGTCCAAAATAACGGCGTTGTCCCTCCATATAAAGACATGTTCATTCAAGTTAGCGGAGTACAAAGCCCTACATCACTGAAATATTTACAACCTGGAGCATCTGTAACAATTATTGTTCAAGTTAACACTTTGAGTCCAATTCTTAATATTGTTTCACCTTTTATTACTTCCAACCAAACCATTCAATTTGAGGCTAATTTATAATAAATAATCAAATATTTTAAAACGTAAAGTTAAAGAGTTTTAATGGATCTATCAAAATAAATTTTTACGAAATTTCTGTTTTCCAAAATTGATCTATATTTAAAATTTTGGAACTACTACACAATAGGGGAGCATTAAGTGAAAAAATTTTCAAAATTTTTCTGGAAATGACTCCTCTAGGGGTAAAAACCTGCGGGGAATCCGAATTTGACATTTAAAATGTGGAAAGTATTTACAGAACGAAAAAATCACAAATACATTGATATTCTAGATGATTTAATAAGTAATTATAATAATAGCTTTCATAATACCATAAAAATGACACCTTTCGAAGCAAGCAAAAAGGAAAATACATTAAAAGTTGATAGAATATTAAATCCGATAATGATTACGAAAGAAATTATTCCTAGATTCAAAGTTGGTGATAAACACTTCTTCATATCAGGTAGTGCCTGTTAGTGCCTTCTTATCATTTTTGGGAGTGCCTATTTGATCAATTCCCTACATCAAGCAAAATTTTATCTTAGTTAACTATTGCCCAACCAACACTTGCTTGCATGTGATAGATTTGTCAAACTTACTTTAGTTTTCGTTCACCTTTTGCTTAATCGTTCTCCCAGTACCACAAACTATTGTGCCATAAAATTCTTTAACGTCCTTCAATAACGAATTCGTTTTAAAAGTAGTCCTGTTTCTTAAAAAAAGCTACTTAACTTTATTAAACTCGGAATCACAATTTCGTAATCTATAATGGGCGCAGAATATTCCTTTCTAGCTGCTGAGCAAAAAACATGGATTGAACATACACTTGACTACGACGAGACGGTACGCGCGGCTAATCTGCGCTTTCTCTATGGCTTCAAGGATGGCAGTGATATTTATCTCAGCTATGTTGATAGGTCTTGGGGTGGAATATCATTTCAGCACTGGTTTGTCACTGATCGCATACACTTTCTAGAGTTTGGATCAGCGGATATTGACATATACACTGCAAGAGTAACCATTAGTACCTCCGTTCGATACAGTTATCATTCTGATCCAAAAGACTTTAAGCATTGCGTAAAAATGGATAAGCAAATGCGTGATCGTATGCGCCACGTGCTCGGAATGCGCAATTATTCACTGTGCCTGCGCAACTGCGAGCACGTAGCTAACTACGTATTTCGCGGCCGCTGGGTGAGCAGTCAAATGGACGACAACGGTCAGGGCGTTTTGATTTCATACTTTCGTAAGTACATGTTAAGCGACAGAATTCGTTTGGTGAACAGCTTTCCAGTAAAGATTCGTCCACATATATTTGGCGAGGGAAAGTCAGAAAAACTGTACTCTTTCCTTGATGAGAACTACACCTACACAAGCTTTGATTACTACTTGGACCACGAAGAAAACAATTATAATGTTCTAGTCGTTGGGCCAACGGGTGCGGGAAAATCGCACCTCATCAACATCTTTTTCAATCAAAAAATCTGCGACTCAGAGGTAAGCCACCGGAGTGTCACCAAGGAGATCTACTTTGTTCGCGGTCGAGGTCAGGTGTATAACATTAAAAAGAAAGTATTCGAAGAACGCAACGTCGTCGTGGCTGACACAATTGGGCTGTGTGACACTGAATGGGATGATAAGAAGATTATCAACTTAATTCGGAATCGAGTCAGCTCCAATATCAAGTATATGGACGCTGTTTTTGTTGTGTTTCGTGCTGACCGGCTTCTTAAAGAGCATGTTCAGAACATCAAAATGATTCTCAAATGGCTAAAGTATAGCACAGGAAATAATGATTTGAGATTTCTGTTTGTTGGTACTTATGCAGACTACCTCACGGATGAAAAGAAAAATTCATTGCGCCAAGAGGCCACCGAAATATTTGGTCTCAAACAAACAGGGCGAACTAGCATGGTGACATCGGAAGATCTTCAATCTTTAGTTTACACTGGCTTTCCTCCAGAAGATTCACTGAATGACAGAACAAAAGAGAAAGTCAAAGAAAGCTGGGAAAGCGTAAAAACTCTCCTTAAGCTTCCAGGAAACACTGACAGAATTAATATAGCTAGTGGAGATTTCTGTACTATCCTCTGAGTTTTATATGATAAACTGCGTATTGTTCCTGATTTTAAGCTGCCTAACTATCATTCCTTCTTGATTCTTATCAGAAAGTTTTAAAATGATTTATATTTACTAAAGCTATTTAATGGATGCAGTAACCTGATGTTTGACAGCCGTCACGTTTATAAATGCGCTCGGCAAAAGAATTCAATTTTTTTTCTTCATCAGTATAAGATTGTTCATCTATCACCTTTTCCTCAGATAACCATTTTTCATCTACATTTCCCAATTTTTCTCTTAAAGTTTTATTTTCCACCCCCATATCAAAAATTTCATCCCCCATCATTTTTATTGCTTTACCACAAACAATTAAATTTGCAGTTAGTTCTTCAGCTCTTTTAGCTTGAGTACTAATATTTTGTTTTCTTAATTCGATTAGCTTTTCTTTAATTTTTAAATTAGTTTCAATGTCACTTTTAAAAAATTCTACAATCTCGCCCATTTAATATAATAAAAAATATGAAATAATTGGAGCAAGTATACAATGCGGGCTTCACTTAACGTGACCTAAATTTGAAAAAATAATTTCTTAAATTTTTTTCAAAAATCAACCCAATATGGGTAATTTTATGCGGGGAATCGATTGCGAACACTCTCGGAGCCTAGAAATCACATCAAAGCGGTGAAAATCTTTTTTTTTCAGAAAATCTGACAAATATGTTGTGATTCTTGTTATAAATGTGGCCCTAAAGAGGGCCGTTGGGATAAGAAAAGCATCTCTTCAATCAAAAATGGCTTATTCACTGGCATGTGTAGAAAGCGGCGACTAGGCTCCAAAAGTTGAAAAGAACTTGGTTGCGTGCTCCAAATCTTGAGCGCCAGCAAAATTCTTTAAAGGGGGACAGACATTCCTAGCCAATCCATGAAAAAATTTTTTCAAAACTTTTTCAAAAAGATGACTTTCCTGGGGTAATTTTATGCGAGAAATCGATTCCGCGTATGGTGGCTTCGAATTTAGCGATCCACAATTCCTTGGCGTATGCAAACATACAATTTCCATCCTTTCCAGGAATATCCCATCGTCAAGTTGTCCATTGGTATAAGAAGTTCCGTAAAGTCATGCGAGCTCATACGCAGAATATCGAGAATCGCTGGAAAGGATGGAAATTGTATGTTTGCATACGCCAAGGAATTGTGGATCGCAAAATTCGAAGCCACCTTAAAGAATTTTGCTGGCGCTCAAGATTTGGAGCACACAACCAAGTTCTTTTCAACTTCTGGAGCCTAGTCGCCGCTTTCTACCCATGCCAGCCGTGAATAAGCCATTTTGATTGAAGAGATGCTTTTCTTATCCCAACGGCCCTCTTTAGGGCCACATTTATAACAAGAATCACAAGCTCTAACATATTTGTCAGATTTTCTGAGAAACAAAAGATTTTCGCCTCTTTGATGTAGTTTCTAGGCTTTGAGAGTGTTCACAATTGATTCCCCGCATAAAATTACCCATATTGGGTTGATTTTTGAAAAAAATTTAAGAAATTATTTTTTCAAATTTAGGTCACGTTAAGTGAAGCCCGCATTGTATACTTGCTCCAAATAATTTAAATATTAAGATTTGATTCTAATTTTGAGCGTAAATTCTCAAGATGTTCATCAGTTATTTCTTCTGATTTTGAATTCTTATTTTTCTTTTTATCGGGATTATTTTTAATAAAAGTTGTAGTGGGAAATTTAGGAGTAATAAATTTATTTTTATTATTTACAGGAATTTCATATCTATAAAAACTTGGGATATCAAGATCTTTCATAACTCTTTTTAAATAACTATCGGAAACTCCAATAGACTTACATAATTGACTTTTATTGAAATCGGGATGAGCGTTTTTAGCCTCCATAAACTTGACAACAACATTCATTCTGTCATATTTTCTAATTTGTTCAGGTTCTACAGTTGATAATGCTGTAATATCTTTAATAGTTTGTGGATTCATTCTTTATTTAATATAGAAAAATTTTAAATTATGAAAATGGTCGGAAGTGATCGAATAATCAGTTAAGCTCTTCTGAACAATCTGTGCCTTCTAAAGAAGATATGGATCACTTTTCATTATTTAGAATTCTTTCAGAATGTATTTTTCTTTTTTGATGATTTTCCATATAATTCTTTCTTACATATTTTCCACAGAAACAGAGAATTTTTGGATTAAGTTTTTCAATATTATCTTTAATATATTTTAAATAACATTCCTTACATTCAGCATTAAAACCATCCTTTTTACATGAATTTTTATAATAATCTTCTAAAAGCTTTCTTTCTTTACACATATAACAAACTTTACGTTTCATTTATTTATAAAAATTTTCTTTAAATGAAAAATTACTTTAAAAATTTTTACTTTAATAAATGAAGGTAATAAGATTACGAAATGAAAATGAAGATGACAGTTATAACTTATTTCAAGAGTTACCAGGTTTTATAGAAGATGACGATGATAATTATAAGCTGTTTGATGAGTTACCTGAATATATAAAGGATGAAGAAGATATTCGTAAATTATTTGATGAGTTATAAGACTTATAGAAGAAAATCAGAAAAATGAAAGAAGAGAACTGGTTAAATCTCTTGTTAACCAATTTTATAACATCAATACAAGTGGTTATGCTCTTGAAGGATGTTTTAAAAGAATTAAAATTATTCCAAAGATTGATATTAATGATATGGAAAAATTAATTGCTGACTTTCCAATAATTCTATTCTCTTCAATAAAAAAGTTATTAGATATTAAGAGAGGATTGAAAATTCATTTAGTGTTTAAAGGTTAATTTTTTCATAGAAGAACTGAGAAATTCACAGATAGATATATTCCTTCTGAAATTCATACAATTTTATTAGATAATGATATTGAAAATGCTATTAGAGCAGGATTAATTCATATACGTACCACAATGGAAAATTGGACAAATAATGATGCTTATTTAATATTAGTAAGGTTATTAAATGTGAAAGTTTTAATTAAAGAGTAACCAATAGCAGGATCTTCTTATATTGAAACCTCAGAATACATTGCTAACAAAAAAGCGAAAATAAATATTAAAAACGATGATAATAAATGTTTTAAGTATTGCATTTTATATGGATTATTTTCTAATGAAATTAAAAAAGATCCCCAAAGAATCAGCATATTGGGGAAAGGATGATGAAAACAAGAAGAATAAAAAAATGATGATAAAAGATATACTTTTTAAAGTTCTTCAACCATACAAGCCTTAACATCCGAATAAACAGAAAAATGGATAATATTGTTTTCATCAAATAACTTTTTAACCTGAGGATTATAGAATTCTGTGCCTTGATCAGTTTGAATTTTCTTTGGAATTCGTTCATTAAAAATTGATTGAAAAGCATTTTTGACTTCATCGCCAGATTTGCTTTTCAATACTTTTGCAAATGCAAATCTACTAAAACAGTCGATTACAGTTAACATATTATTATATCCTTCATTTTCTTGACTATAAAGTTGCATATCAACTAAATCTGCTTGCCATTGTTCATCTATTCTATATACAAATATTTTTCTCCTTTCAAATTTCTTTCTAGCTGGTTTGTGTAAGGTATATACATTTTGAGATTCTAAATATGTTTTAACAGATTTTACATTTTCTTCAGATTTTCTAGCTATGTCTTCAACCATTTATTCCAGAAAATCCGGTTTTTGTATTATAATAAATATTATTTAATTTTTCTTCATTGTTAATGATATGAATTTTTTCAAACTGGGATTTCTTTGACTTACATATTTCACATATTCCTTTGATTATATTTCTGCTTTTATTATCTGTAGTCCTTTCAATATTTAAAGTATTAGTCTTATTTTTACACTTAAAGGGGGACAAGACATCGCGACAAGATCTCCGACAAAAAAATTTTTTTCATGATTTTTTCAGAAATGACCCTTATAGGGGTAATTTTATGCGAGAAATCGATTCCGCGCATTCCCGAAGCATGAAAACGCTTCCTTGACCCTGATTCAGGGAATGGGGTGGGTGTATTGAAGCGAAAATCAAACATTTTCGGATTTTTATGAGAAAACCGTCGATTCTTAGGTTTTTCTAGGCGGGGAATCGATTGCGCGCACTCTCGAACCGTGAAAGCGCTTCCTTGACCCTGATTCAGGGAAGGGATTGGTGTTTTGAAGCGAAAATCAAACATTTTCGGATTTTTATGAGAAAACCATCGATTCTTAGGTTTTTCTAGACGGAGAATCGATTGCGCGCACTCCCGAACCGTGAAAGCGCTTCTTTGACCCTGATTCAGGAAAAAACCAAGTTAGACCTTAGGCTATGCGAGAAATCGTGAAAACGCTTTCTTGACTCTAAAAATTATCGGCGGCAATTTCAACCTCTTCTTCTAATTCTATCTCAGATTCTAGCATATTCTATAGCTAATAAGTAAGAAAGATATAATTTGATAACAAAAAATTGAAAAATAAATCGACAAACAAAATGCGTACTAAAAAACGGTCAAAAATTGCCATAAATTATCAATTTTTAGAGTCAAGAAAGCGTTTTCACGATTTCTCGCATAGCCTAAGGTCTAACTTGGTTTTTTCCTGAATCAGGGTCAAGGAAGCGCTTTCACGGTTCGGGAGTGCGCGCAATCGATTCTCCGTCTAGAAAAACCTAAGAATCGATGGTTTTCTCATAAAAATCCGAAAATGTTTGATTTTCGCTTCAAAACACCAATCCCTTCCCTGAATCAGGGTCAAGGAAGCGCTTTCACGGTTCGAGAGTGCGCGCAATCGATTCCCCGCCTAGAAAAACCTAAGAATCGACGGTTTTCTCATAAAAATCCGAAAATGTTTGATTTTCGCTTCAATACACCCACCCCATTCCCTGAATCAGGGTCAAGGAAGCGTTTTCATGCTTCGGGAATGCGCGGAATCGATTTCTCGCATAAAATTACCCCTATAAGGGTCATTTCTGAAAAAATCATGAAAAAAATTTTTTTGTCGGAGATCTTGTCGCGATGTCTTGTCCCCCTTTAATGCAATAAATATTCATTTAAATAGAATAAATTTTTGGAATAATGGCTTATTTTTTCACTTTATACAATAAATATTTAATAAAATTACGAATTGACCGAAAGTGACCGAAAAACAAAGAATAATGAAAAAGAATGAAAAATGGTTGAAAAAATGGCTGAAGACGGTCGAAAAAGCTTTGCGCCAGCTCTCCCCTTTTCACATTTTTCATATACATCTGGCTCGGTTAGATATGGTAAGCTTCATGTCTTCAACCATGTAAGTGTCGACGTTAGTAACGAGGTACAATCCTACGTCTTATAGTCTTCATGAGTTATCAGCTTCTGGGATCTTTCATGGTGCGAGTGAATGTTTACCTTCTCAATACTTACATCCCTGCCGAGAGAATGATCTTTGAAAGAGATGATCTTTTATGCTAATTAAGCATTTACCGGCATCTCTACTCACTTTCAACTTTAATATCAACTTTTAATATTCAAATTATGAGTTTACAGGTCGGTATGGCTTTTGGCTACAAGTTCACAGTCACAAGCTTCCAAACAAATGGTACTCATACGCAGATCACTGTCCAAAATAACGGCGTTGCCCTTCATATAAAGACATGTTCATTCAAGTTAGCGGAGTACAAAGCTATATATCACTGAAATATTTACAACCTGAAGCATCTGTAACAATTATTGTTCAAATTAACACTTTGAGTTCAACTTTTAATATTGTTTCACCTTTTATTACTTCCAACCAAACCATTCAATTTGAGGCTAATTTATAATAAATAATAAAATATTTTAAAACGTAAAGTTAAAAAGTTTTAATGGATTTATCAAAATAAATTGTTTACGAAATTTCTGTTTCCAAAATTGATCTATATTTAAAATTTTGGAACTACTACACAATAGGGGAGCATTAAGTGAAAAAATTTTCAAACATTTTTTCTGGAAATGAATCTTCTAGGGGTAAAAACATGCGGGCATTTTCCAAAAAAATTTTCGCCTGCGGCGCTGATTTTTTCCTTTTATATAATGTTTTTCAACAAAAATAAATTTTGTGCAAAAAATTTTAAAAAATTGCCTTGGTCCCCCTTATGTTTTGTGCTCGATTTTTTAAAACATTTATGAAAAAAATTATGGGGGGGGGGGGACCATTACGATTTTGGGCTCGACNCCTAAAAATTTCCCCCCCCCCCCACCCTCCCTCCAGCTATGCCATTGCATTTTTGAATATGCGTAACAATTTCTACTCATTTTTGAAAAAAACTGAGAAAATCGAATTTTAGAGTTTTTCTGTTCTTGGGGGATCATTGGGAAAAAATTGATTTGCTCAAAACTGTCGAAGTATTCGGCATAGTCAAAAACAGTGATATTTATCAATTTTAAGCAAAAAATATCAATTTTTTCACTTTTTCAACTTTTGGCACTATTTTTGACCACCATGAGTCAAAATAGTCCGTTTCCGCCCAAAGGAAAAAATAGCCCACGTATAATGGCCAAGTTTTGTAAGAAGCCGACCGTCCGATCTGGCAAGTTAAGCAACGTTGGGCCCGCAGGTTCGAGGAATATATAATTGTCCTCTGTTATGATTTTTCAAAAATTCCATTAAAAAATCGAAAATTTCCAAGTGCTCTCCCCATCCGGCGGCTGAAATTACGCCACATTTAAGCAAAACAATCTGAACCATTGGTGCTGAACTTTTTAAAAGTGGGAGTTACACTATATTTGCTTGCAAGTAAAATCGGGATTTGTAAAATTTTTTATTACTAAAAATAAAATCTCTAATACAATTGAAGTGATATGGCAAAGTTAGCTAAAACGAAAGAAAATTGAAGTGATGTACAAAATTTAAAACAAAGATCTGATTAAAATGAAGAATTATAAAAAATTATGGCACTAATAATAGAAAAATTACAAACTTTAGCATATATTTGGGGCATACATGAGCAAGGGGGGACAGTCGGACCCAACCAACGTATCAAATAGACTAAAATTAGGAGGGACCTCGCCAAATTGGCGAATCTCTCTTTTTTCACTAATGGTCCCCCTTATGATTTTTTACCAAAAATTTTCAAAGTTTTGAGAAATTACTCTTATATATTTCAAAAAAGGTTCGAAAATTTTTTAGATAACCTCGAAATTTCAGATTTCAAACAACCTCGTAAAATCTTGATTGTCGGGACACCTTGCCCATGAATGATTTGGGATAGGAAAAAGCTTTCTCTAGGGCTAAGTTTGCTATAAAATTTAAAGTATAATCGAATCACAAAAGATAAAGCTAGAAAATGAAAGGGTGATTGAAGTTTTAGAGGTATAATCAGGCAAGGGGCTTCTATATCAATCTACTCTCTCATCAGTGCCGTAGCCAGGATTTCTCATTTTCAAACAACTATGTCCCGAGGGGGGGGGGACATAGTATATTTTTCAGAATTTTATGAAAAAATATAAGAGGGACCCTTATGATAAAGAGAAAAAATTTAAATTTTCCGGATACAGGGGGGACATGCTCTTGTCCCCTCCCTTGCCTACGGCACTATCCTTCATTAATCAAAAACTAAGCGGCAACTCATCGGCCGACCTCAGACGACCAGGGCTACGTTGAAACAGGTCCAAGGACCGAAACGGAACCGAAAAACAGGGTACATACCCGAAAATACCCAAGTACAAAAAATCAGCCGATTTGAAGGCTTTTTTGAAAAAACGATTTTTCAAAAAATCCTCCAAATTGACTAATGTTTTTACTCGAAGGTTTTCGAGTATGGAGAACATGAATTCGAAGAAATTTTTGAATTTTGACTACAGGAAAGGGTCGAATCGGTAAGTTTTCTCGAAGTTTTTGAATTTTCTAATGTTTGATCAATTGTTTCAATATCACTAACCCTGAGTCAATCAAATTGTTAGTGTTGTTCATGAAAAAAATTCGACTATACCTCCCCTTGCCCGTTATATTTAGAGGTTCTACATGTTTTGCATAAATACAATACAAAGGAAGTTAGAAGATCTTGTCATAAAAAATACAACACTATATGCAATAAATTAACCGCCCATATGCAATAAATTAACCGTAACATTCACAATTGTAATAACAGACCAGATTAGTGTAACATAAGGCCAGATTTGAGATCGAAACGGACTCGCATTTGCTTCCGGAATGGGCTGTCTTAAAGTCTTCTTCGCAAAAGATCTTGCTCCAATTGTAAGCAATGATGGGATAATGAATTGTACTCCAACACCGGGATAGCTTCCAGTTAGAGAAGCTAATAGGAGAACGTTATCATTAAAGAATGAGATCAAAGTGGGTAGGAAGATGACGAGTACAGGAATGCCATATTTGGTAAAGATTGGCATTAGGGAGTAGCGGTCTTCTGGTGTGATAGAATTTCGGAGTTGTATGTTGTCAGTTTCATCGTCGGAATTTTCGATGAGTTGTTCACTTTCGGGGGTTTCTGATGGTCTAAAAAGAAATTGTTTTTAATAGTTGCCCAAAAAACCGGATGTTACGATTTTTTTAAATTTTCACTAAAAAAACTCCATAGGGGTTTTCTAACTAGAATTCGATTGTGAGCATTCTGGTTTAAAATCGCTAACTGCTCCTGATTTAACAAAGAGGAATGTGTATTGAAGCGAAAATAAGTTAATTCAGGGTCAGAGAATCGTTTTAAAGGTTCGGTAATGTGCGAATTTTCAACTTAAAAAGGTGTATATCAGTTAGAGAAATGTATATTTCAAGAGCATTTACTTTTTTCAAACATTTCATTTTATCGTGAGTGGGATAGATTTCCTTTCGATAACCCCTGCAAGCTAAGTGAGACCTCATCATCTGGCAAACCTTCGTGACCGAGGAGGGACTCGAACCCGCGACCTCTGACGTACTGGGCCAGTGCTCTACCACTGAACTACAGGTCACTTGAACGAAGCTCTGCCAAATCCACTTATGATTATTTACCTCGATTGTTTTGCTGCTCCTTGAATCATCTTTATCAAGACTCTCACGTTATTTGACAATGTTATTGCCACGATAATATAACTCGAAGTTAATGTAAAAACTGGGAACAACGCCAAAAAGTAGTCCATAATCGTATAAATAAACGTTGTTTTATCATCATGTAAGAAATTTAGGGTATACACATCTTGTACATGGCTAAATGCAAAAGATCCTGTCATCGACAGCATCGTATAAAATGCAAACACCAACACGTAGACACCGGTAAGTTTGATATTGATGAAGTCTTTGTTCCTAGAAGGATTGTAAATTGAAAAAATATGGCGAAAAAATACTTCATTGGAGTAATAAGACCGGGGATGCTATGATGGCACATAAACGCATAGACAGCAACGCCAAAAAGTGAGCCGAAACCACGGATATTAGCAGGTGGTGGTGAGGCTTGTGGTCCGGTTTCAATGAGTTGGATGGAAGCGATGATTATCATGAGAATGAAAGCTGAAAAATTGGCTAGGCTTATAACATTCAAGGCTAACAATATAGAAAGTTACAGAAATGGCGAACAAAAACCTGTTCTAATGGCATAAGCAGTTGAACAGAAATTTTTTATTTATTTGGTTGATCCAAAAGTAATGCGTGATTACATGATTTTTGGACCGGAAAATTTTTTCTAAAAACAACTCCTATAGAGGTAATTTTGTGCGGGGAATCGATTGCGCGCATTATCGAAGCATGAAAACGTTTTCTTGGCCCTGATTCAGGGAAGGGGTAATGTATTGACACGAAAATGTATTGACAATAAAATTTTTCTATTTTTCGTTCAGAAAACGTTCCCCTGAAGGTAATTTTATGTGGAGAATAGATTGCGCACATTTTCGAAACATGAAAAATTTCATTGACACAGATTTAAGTGATTTGCAATATGAAACCTCTTTACAGAGTATACCCCTCATAGAGGCACCTTCCAGTGGTCAAAATCAAAAAATTCGTTAGGATTCGAGTTCTCCATGTCGAAAAACCCTGAGGGGGACGATGTCTGGACGAAAAATATGAAATGTTGAGATTTTCGTGTCAATACACCCACCACCTCTCCTGAATCAGGGTCAGAAAAAAGCTTTTACGCTTCGAGAATGAGCGCAATCGATTCCCTGCACAAAATTACTCCTATAGGATTTGTTTTTAGAAAAAAATTTTCTGGTCCAAAAATCATGTAAAAAGTCGCATTACTTTTGGATCAACCCAATACAAGTGCCTGTTTCGCGCCTAGCTGATTGAATCCCAAAAAGCTTACCTAACCACCTAGACAAAGTTGTAGCTAGTTGTAAATGCTTTGTTTTTGTCATTCCCATCAAAACCATCGGTAAACAAAATGATATAAATGTCACCACGCAAATCCTGTATACAGTAAATCTCGTGAAAAAGCTGGGCCAATTTTCATGACATGGAGGATCGATTTCGACTGATGATGCGTTAAATGAAGAGCTAAAATTTTTTTAAAATGTTGTAAGGGGTGACTTTTGAAACCCAAGCCTAAGCATAAGAAAGCATCAAGAAAGAAAGAAGAAAAAAGCCTAAGAATAAGCATAAGCTTAAACCTAATCCTTAACTTTATTATGCCTATTCCTAAGCCTAAGCTTAAGGCTAGGCCTGAGCCTAAGCCTAAGCTTAAGCCCTACTCTATTATTGTTATAAAAAAATTATATGGAAAAATTTGACACACAACATTTTATACTTACCAAATAACATTCATGAGTGATTTTGGAACTGTCGTCGAATAAATAGCTAAATCTCCGAAAAGGTATAAAGTTAGAGCCAAATAGGTGAAAAGTACTCCCATTTTCCCAAGAAACATATGTGACATTTCGCTCTATAAAAAATTTTGCCTAAAAAAAATTTGTTTTGCCAACTCACAACTTCCACTCTTCTAATAATTTGAAAATTCGATGGAGATCTAGGATTTCGTGCATCTTCATTTTCTTCATCTTCATTTTCAGATATTTTTTCACGATTTTCTGCACAAAGCACAGCATTGGCTATAGCCATACATTCAATAATGAATGTTGCACAAATATAGCTAAATGTTTGTCTTTTATTAGTTTATAAAAAAAAAAATTTTTACCTTGTAAAAGCAGAAATGAGTAAAAGCACAATTCCGAGAACATAACCGGCAGTTTGAAATGCTTTTGGTAAAGCCAAAGCTCCAGTTCCGACAATAAGAT
>OZJO01016150.1:0-11118 GCA_900406225.1 Acrobeloides nanus | reverse complement strand
GCGCAGTGGAAGCGTGCTGGGCCCATAACCCAGAGGTCGGTGGATCGAAACCACTCGCTGCTAATCTCTTTTTGCCTATGCGAGAGAAAAAGATTTTCAAATAAAATTCATCAACAAAAAGAAAATTTTTGGCAAACATTTGCATTTTTTTGTTAGATAGCATTTCAAAAATTCGTTCGTGCGATTTTTCTCGTTGTCGAAAAAATTCGTCTGTGTTGACTTATTGGCCTGCTTATTTACATTTGTTCAAGCAAGATTTGTGTTTAAAAAAAAGGTCGTTTATCACCGAAATTTTTTATCAATAATGATTGAAAACGAAAGGATTCAAGTAAATTTTTTATGTCGAAAATGTTGAACAACTAATCTTTTTGAGCGTAGCTCATGTTTTCGTGTCAATATACAGACTTGTTCAAAAACTGAGGAGTTTTTTCCAATGTTGCAAATTAATTTTCAAATGTCAATAGTTGGATATAGAAGTCGATTTTGACGAAATTTTCAAAACCTTACTGACGTTTTTCTATTCGGGGAATCGATTCCGTGCATTGCCGAGGCATGAAAATGCTTGCCTGGCCCTGATTCAGGGAATACAACGTTTTTGAGACTTTTTCGAGGTATACGGGTACCTTCGTGTGGTCAAAATAAAAAAATTTCTTCAGATTCGTGTTCCCCATGTCGAAAAGCCCCCTGACATCAAATTTCAGCCAATTTGGAAAGTTTTTTGAAAATTCGAGTTGTTGACCCCAATGGGGTTTTTCGACATGGAGAAAACGAATCTGAAGAAATTTTTTGATTTTGACCACGGAAAGGTACCCCGTATACCTCAAAAATGTCTCAAAAACGTTGTATCCCCTGAATCAGGATCAGGCAAGCATTTTCACGTCTCGGTAATGCGCGCAATCGATTCTCCGCCCAGAAAAACGTTAGTAAGGTTGAAAATTTCATCAAAAATCGACTTCTATAACCAACTATCGACATTTTAAAATTAATTGAAAACCCTCATTTTTGAAAAAGTCTGTATATTGACACGAAAACATGAGTTACATGGGGTTCCTAAAGTTCAATAGTATCCCCAATTTTCATTAGGGTGCGCGCTAGCAGTCGTGAAACGCATTTCACGACGATTTCTGGACACTAGCAATCCAAACTTATTTCCAGACGACGTCCAAAAGGCAATTTGTAAAAGTACGACTGCGCCGAACGGGGTACCAAACGGCGCTCCGAACATGCCAAACGGGTCCCAATTAGGGTTAAGCCTAGGCCTAATTGGAAGCCGTTTGGCGTGTTCGGCGCCCCGTTTGGTGCCCCGTTCGGCACAGTCGTACTTTTACAAATTGCCGTCCAGAAATCGTCCATAAACGGGTTTGAATTTGCCTGAATATTGACACGAAAACCCTGAATCAAAGTTTTCGCTTCAATAACCCAAAACAATGATCAAATTGGATAAATTTAGTGTTGTTTTGTTCGCCTCGTCGAGCTATAAAGAATGTCGTCTTTATTTTTTAAATACACCCAATAATTAAGCTTAGCCTTTTTTAAGCTTAGCCTTTTTAAAAATGTAAAATTCAGGGTTTTCGTGTCAATATTCAGGCAAATTCAAACTCGTTTCCGGACGCCGTCTGGAAATAAATCCGGATTTTCGGACGGCTAGCGCCCGGAAATCGTCGTGAAATTCGTTTCACGACTGCTAGCGCGAACCCTTAAAAAATCATAATGGGAGACCACCACCACTCGTTAGTGGAAACGATCTGAAGCAATTTTTTTGCATTATTCAAAAATGATTCTCCTTATATAATGATTTGACACAATTTTTGTAGGAATTAAAAAGTTTGAAAGACACCCTTCGCCAACATTATGAAAAATATGAAGGCATGAAAAATCAGGCAGTGATGGAGAAAATTTCCAAACAAATAGCCGACATAGAAGAAGCCATTTGTATAGAAGAGTTAAAAGAGTTGGATAGACAAGTTGAACCAGTTTTAGAAGGTACTAAAAAGGTAAAATATTTGGAAATTTGAAGAGGCATCTTGTATAGAATGGGCCAAAAAAAGTGGCACTATAACTTTCGCCACGTTGCCAAAAACTATAACCTTCGCCACGTTCGTGTCAATATACATATATTGCAAATCAGGCAACTCAATTAGTCTGAAATTATTCTGTTACCGAATTTCAACAACGAAATAATTCATGGTGAAAGTTAGCGTAGCGAAAGTTATAGTGCCAAAAAAGTGGCTTTATTTTTTCTAAAAATGAGCCCTTTAGGGGTAATTTTATACGGGGAATCGATTGCGCACATTCCCAAAGTATGAAAACGCTTCCTTGGTCCTGATTCAGGAGTTGGCGTATTGACGCGAAAATCGGAAACTTTCTTTTGCGCGTCAATACAATGAATGAAACCCAGAAAACAGAGTTTATCCCTTACAAAAAATTTTAGACCATGAAAGAACTCCAAGAAAAAATCTATACACACAAAGATTCTTGTGCTTGGGGTGAATTGAAGAGAAAATACCTCCCTTATTGGCCATATGTCGCAGCTGGTGGAATTCTAGTCGGCGCTTTATTTGCTATCTATAAATGCAAGTCTCGGCAAAGATATATAGCGTATTAGTTTTGTTCTAGTGCAATATAACTTGCTCTATGAATTATTTGTGTATTTTCTTGGTAATGCAAGTTACTCAGGCGCTTCATTTTACAGGGTGAGTAAAAAAAGTGCATTTTTGTGATTTTTTGGGCCCGAAAAATTTTTTGGGGTCGGAAAATTTTTTTTACTAAAAATAACCCATATAGGGGTTTATGTTTTGATTTAAATTTGGCGAAAATAAAATTTGTTATTTAAGGTTTATTTGTCATCTGATTCCAAAAAAATCAAAACATTCTCGAAACATGAAAACGCTTTCTTGATCTTGATTCAGGGAATGGATTCGGTGTATTAACGCGAAAATCGAAAATTTTTCTTTTTCACTCGTACACCAACTCCATTCCCTGAATCAGAGCCAAAAATAGAAATTTTTTCAATTTTCGTGTCAGTACACCGAATTCATTCCTTGAATCAGGGTCAAGGAAGTGTTTTCATGCTTCGGGAATGCGCGTAATCTATTTCCCACATAAAATTATTCCTATTTAAAAAATTTTTTCGGGTTCAAAAATCACAAAAATGCACTTTTTTACTCATAAGGTTAATTTAATGTTTAGTTATGCTATAGAATAAATAAAGTTTTATTGTACATTAAAAACAACAGAATGAAGAAACAGACCGTTCGGCATAGATGGATAGGGGGTCGTAAAACCCCTCGCGCGGCGCGCGAAGGGTGAAAATTTTTGTCTTTCGGGGCGTGCGATTTTTCGACTTTTCGCTTCAATACACAGACCTTCCCTGAATCAGGGAAGTGTTTTTTCGCTTCGAAAATGTCAAATTCGGATTCTCCGCATATTTTTATCCCTAGAGGGGTCATTTCCAGTAAAAAATTTTCGAACAAATTTTTCACGTGGGTGGCCCCCCCCCTATTGTGTAGTAGCTCCGAATTTCGTCCCCATAAGCATTAATAATTGATCGATCATCATCCCTATCGATTACTAATGAATATCTTTTTTGTTGTTTATGGTTAACTCGGATTTAAAAACGATGTGCTACAAAGTTGTTTGTCAGAATTGGATAGTTTTGAAAAAAACGCCGTCTGGAAATGAGTCCAGATTTTCGGACGATCTTCAGACGATTTTCGGACAGCTAGCCTAAACCTAAGCCTTAAGCCTAAGCCTAAGCCTAAGCCTTAAGCCTTAAGCCTGAAAAAGAAGACCTGATAGTTGATCTTTAATTCGTCTCCAAATTTTTTCCAGAAGCGTCCGGAAATCGTCATGAAATGCGTTTCACGACTGCTAGCGCCCCCTAAACTACACACCCAGCTTTTTGAGCTGCCTCGTCAAAGAACAGAGTTTATTCTAATTTACAAAAAAATTAAAATTTTTCAGTAGAGCTCACATTTTCGGTGCTTGTTGATTTCGTTCGGGTACTGATTCTTTCATTCTCTTTCTTACAATCACCGGATTTTGACGATTGAATTCCATTCAAGGGCACGATTTTGCCGTATAGCAAAATCCATATTGGTATAGTTATGCCCAATAAGATGATTTGTGTACTCCACGTTACTTCTGGGCCATAATGATCGAATAAGAAGGAAACAACAAGGGGTCCAATAGTTCTGGCTATACTACCGGCCATGAAAAGGATGCCTGTCATCGTGCCCTAAAAGACGGATTTTGACAATGCACCAGACTCCACCCAACCTGTCTTGTGTTGCCCAAAATTTTGGTATACAATATATTCAGAGGGGTGAATGAACTACTTAAGGATATCGCCATCATAGCAACCATTCCGAATGCATAGATCCACAGGGGGACTTGGTGTGTGGATGAGCACCAATGATAAGTTTGGCTATAACACCCCGAAATTTCCGTCACTGTCTGATTTGGATCTGAAAGAAAATTTTTGAAAAAATCGTAAAATTCACTTCTTTTTTTTAATCACCTTGTATAGATATAAAAACTCACGAGTAATTTCAGATGTTAATTTTCGAGGCCAAATTGGCCAAGGAAAAGTTACCAAATGGAACACCAACATTAGACTTAAACCAAAAATTGCCGCGCCTCTTTCCCAATTTTTTCTTCCTATGCTATAAATTTGAATATGTGTTACAGAGTGTATCGAAAAAACCGGAATTTGGGCGATTTTTTCATGTTTTTTGACCCTCTTTTTTTCAAAAATGATCGTATTAGGGCTAATTTTATGCGGGGAATCGATTGCGCGCATTTCCAACGCTTTCTTGACTCTGAATCAGAGAATCAGAATGTGTGTATTGAAGCGAAAGTCGAAAATTTTTAGATTTTCTGCCTGAAAAGTACTTTCTGAGGGTAAATTTATGTGGGGAATCCATTGCTCGTATTCCTGAAGCCTGAAAACGCTTCCTTGTTTCTGATTCAGGGAAATTAATACATGCTCGATTTTCGTTTCAATACACACTCTTATTTCCCTGAATCAGGATCAGGAAGGCGTTTTCAAGCTTCGGGAATGCGCGAAATCGGGCAATTAGGAAAAGTAGTTACGGTAGTTACGAGAAAAGTAGTTACAAGAAAAGTAGTTACGGAGAAAAGTAGTTACAAGAAAAGTAGTTACGAGAAAAGTAGTTACGCGGTAGTTACGCCATTTAGAAAAGTAGTTACGCGATTTAGAAAAGTAGTTACGCAGTTTAAAAAAGTAGTTACAATTCGCAGTTTAATGGAATATTCTAAGAAATTTGTATATTATTCGTTAAAATAGCGTAAAGAATAGTTTTTTAAATAAAAATTTCATAAAATCAGTATATAACACCCTAAAAAATTTTTAAAGGGGCTTTTTAATTTATTTTTCTCTTGGTGTAAATAAATATGAATGCTAATTATCTTAGTAACTTTTTTATTTATACTAGTAACTTTTATTTTAGTAACTTTTTAAATTATTTTAGTAACTTTTTTCGGTACTTATGCACTATCTCCCTAGGCTGAAAAAAAGGCTTAAACTTTGGTTTATGATTAGGCTGAAGCCTTAAGCTGACGCCTTAGGATTAGGCCCTAACCCTTAGGATTAGGCCTTAAGCTTAGGCTTAGCCTAAGGCTAAACCTTAGGCCTAGGCTAAGTCTAAGGCCTAATCTAAGCGTAAGGCCTAAGCTTAAATCTTAGGCCTAATCCTAAGTTTAAGGCCTAAGGCCCAAGCCTAAGGCCTCAGCCTAAGGCCTCAGCCTAAGGCCTCAGCCTAAGACCTCAGCCTAAGGTCTAAGCCTAAGACCTAAGCCTAAGGCCTCAGCCTAAGGCCTCAGCCTAAGGCACAAGCCTAGGGCCTAAGCCTAAGGCCTAAGTCTAATTATAAACCAAAGTTTAAGCCCTTTTTTCAGCCTAAGGAGATAGTGCATAAGTACTGAAAAAAGTTACTAAGATAAATAAAAAAGTTACTAGAATAAATAAAAAAGTTACTAAGATAATTAGCATTCATATTTATTTACACCAAGAGAAAAATAAATTAAAAAGCCCCTTTAAAAATTTTTTAGAGTGCTATATACTGATTTTGTGAAATTTTTATTTAAAAACTATTCTTTACGCTATTTTAACGAATAATATACAAATTTCTTAGAATATTTCATTAAATTGCAAATTGTAACTACTTTTCTAAACCGCGTAACTACTTTTCTAAATCGCGTAACTACTTTTCTAAATCGCGTAACTACTTTTCTAAATGGCGTAACTACCGCGTAACTACTTTTCTCGTAACTACTTTTCTCCGTAACTACTTTTCTTGTAACTACTTTTGTCGTAACTACCGTAACTACTTTTACTAATTGCCCATAAAACAGTATAATAGAACACTTACGACCAAAACTGCCAAATAAGGAGTGATACTCTAGCGAAAAATGTCAAAAAAGCATGAAACCCCAGTGAAACCCCATTTTAGAAACCGACACCCCACTCCTATGGGGATCCCCATTTTAGACCATCCCCAAAAATTTGCATTATTTCCAAAATTAGCCTATTTAACCACCGTGGAGCAAATTTTTTCCAAAAAGTTTTGCAGATTCATAAAAAGCATACAAAAATGCCTTATAATTGGAGTTTTGTACGCTCAGCCCGCGGGGTGTTAAAAACAGGCGAATTTAGAAGCGTTTTCATGATCCGCCAATGTGCGCAATCGATTTTCATATAGAAAAACCACTATAAGGTCATTTGAAAAAAATTTTTAGAAAATTTGGCCCAAAAATCATTAAATGTCTACTTTTTTTACTCACTCTGTAATTTTGGAACAAAAAAAATCACCCAGGATTTTGAAAAAAACCGTTTTTTCAAAGGATGTCAAAAAACTTTTAATTTTAGGGGTCTTATATCCAATTTAAGACGAGATCCAATCCTACCTTAAGCGAGCTTTGTTTGTTGTCTGATCTAACTTTGTCACCGTGAATTAAATTTCGTCATGGCCTATAATAATCGACAGGGTTAGGCGAGAGAAGAAAAATGACATCAGGAACATGAATGTATACCTCAAGGAAAATTTTTAGCCCTTTAACATGTTTTATATTAGATTCATAAGGAAGTTTAAGAACAGGCTTGGTTTAAGTTACTCTTAAATACGAGCGCCGACAGGCGCTCGATTTCAGGTTCTATGATTAATTGTTTAATTAATCATGCTATAAAAAGTTTTTTGCATAAAATAAAATGCTTGGATACAAAATGATTGGTTATTGCCAAGCAGCTTAAGCTAGTCCTCCCGTGTCTCACAAATTAAGTCAGCAAAATCCTCTAGCTCATTCACAGTAATAACATCTGTCATCGCAGTTGATGCAGTACAACTTACCCTACAGATACTACTATCTTTTTTTAAGATATTCAGTGATTTTTTTGTGTTTTTGTTCTTCAGCTAAATTAAGTGGAGTCTTGCCATCAATGTCTGTAGCATTAACATCAGCGCCATGTTCCACCAACCATTGGACGACATCCACTTTATTCCATCGAGCTGCATAGTGCAGCACCGTCCGGCCATAATTGTCTGTAGCCTCAACATTAGCTTTTCCATGTTCCACCAACCATTGGACGACATCCAATTTATTCCTTTGAGCTGCATAGTGCAGCACCGTCCAGCCATCCTTATTTGTAGCCTCAACATTAGCTTTTTCATTTTCTACTAACCATTGGACAATATCTAAGTTATTCTGAGCTGCCCAGTGCAGCACCGTCATGCCATGTTTGTCTGTAGCCTCAACATTAGCTTTTCCATGTTCCACCAACCATTGGACAACATCCAATTTATTCCATCGAGTTGCATAGTGCAGCACCGTCTTGCCATCCTTGTTTGTAGCCTCAACATTAGCTTTTCCATGTTCCACCAACCATTGGACGACATCCAATTTATTCCTTTGAGCTGCATGGTGCAGCACCGTCCAGCCATCCTTGTTTGTAGCCTCAACATTAGCTTTTCCATGTTCCACCAACCATTGGACAACATCCAATTTATTCCATCGAGCTGCCCAGTGCAGCACCGTCCAACCAGAATTTTCTGTAGCCTCAACATTAGCTTTTCCATGTTCTACAAACCATTGGATGACATCTAAGTTATCCTGAGCTGCCCAGTGCAGCACCGTCCTGCCATCATCGCTTTTAGCATTAATATCAGCGCCTTGTTCCACCAACCATTGGACGACATCCCATTTATAATATCGAGCTGCCCAGTGCAGCACCGTCTCGCCATCATCGCTTTTAACATTAACATCAGCGCCATGTTCCACCAAACATTGGACAACACCCAAGTAACCCACTGCAGCAGCTAAATGTAAGGTTGTTGGATTCATAAAATTATAATAAGTCGTGGCTTCCACTAAAGATTTTAGAATTTTTTCATGTTCTTTTAGACTATTCAATAAAAATCTGATAATTTTTACAGTACCTTCTTCAGCTGCTACGTGTAAAAGCGTCATGCTTTTGTTATTATAAAGATTTTTCTGATCTGATTGCCATAATCTTTCTATCTGTTTTCCATATCGTACTAAAGTATTTTCTGGTAAAGATTCCGGCAACTGACCATTAAGAAAAGCTCTAGTAACTTGATAAGCTGGCTGCATAAGAATTTCTTGCAGTACAAACTCAACTATTGTCTCATTGTCTAGACTATCTACCAAAAACTTCCCTACTAAGTATTCAGCAAAAGTTCTGTGAATAAAGTGAGGTTTATCTTTAATAATTTGATCAATAATTCCATTATTTATTTTACTTATTTTTATATCATTGATAAAAGATAACAGTTCTTGTTTCTTATCCTCAAAAAGTAACTGTTTATTATTTTCGTCACGGAGAAAATTTTTAGCTAATCCTGGACATTCTTTGCTAAATTCTTGATAAAATTTTTCACAGAGTAACATGTCTACCTTGTCTTCTGGAAATAACGTGTATAAGGCTAAGTTTTGATGCTTTTCTATAAATTTCGAGTACCTTGTTTCACTCTGGGCTTTTACGTTTGGTTGGCTAATATTTACTTTAATTTTTTCTTGCTGAATATCAAATTTTTTCTTTAAAAAGCGTTCATATAAATCTGTTAATCCCATTTTTTCCGGTAATTCAGTTTGATTTGACTTAGAAAATGTTTCGAAGTCTGTTTCAAAAGCTTCGGCCAACATTCTAGTTTGTAATGGAATTCCGGTAAATTCTTTATCACGATCGTTAATTGATCTAGCTAGTAATCTTATTAATGCTTCAGCATAGATTTCAAACTGTTTGAGTTGAGTTTGATCAGTTATATTTAGCTTCTGTTGCCAAAACTTGGTTAAAAAATCAATTTGATTTTTTTCAGAAAAAGACTCTAATGTGAAAGAAAGGTATTGTAGCTGCTCTTCTAATACATGTTTTTCAGTAGGTCTTGTAGTAACCCAAATCTGTTTTATCGTGCTATTTCTTAGTTCTCGCATGAGATTAATCACCGTTTCTCTGTAGTCCGGGCTGATCTCGTCAAAGCCATCAAACATTATGATTAGCTTGCTAGTTTTACTCTTGAAGTGTGTTTGAAACAATGCTCGTTCTAAAGAAGTAGAAAGTTTTAAAATATCTTTTTCTAGAAACTGAATGGCCATATTAGTGGTTTCGTTGATATCGTGTGCTTTAAAATCGCCTTTTTCTTTCTCTTTACCCAGCTCATTCGTGTATTCATTCAAATTAATTCTGACTATCCATAAGTCTGAGTTTTGTTCTTGGTCTTTTAATTTGTGTGCCAAATTAGTCAGCACTGTCGACTTACCCATTCCCGCTGTATCAGAAATGATGATCACTTTGTGTTCGTTTGTATGATTCAACCATTCATCTTCTGTATGCTTTTCTTTGTCCTTTTCTATGTATTTATGTAAATTAGATACAGACCCTTGTGATCGATTCCACACTAGTCGACCTGAATCGCTCGTTAGCCAATGGGTTGGACGATTCGGTTGTAGTTGACATAATTTCTTAAACTGTTCTGCTGCTTGACTATCATCAAGAATAACAAATCTAATATGGCCACTTGTATCGGGGTGATATTCTTGGAAGGAGCAAATTGTATCCTTATTTCGTACTAAATCGCCAAGGCTTGTTTTATCTATGCCATTAATCACTAGTAAATCTTGATTTCTGTGTTGTGACTCGCCTTGGCTTTCTTTAAAAATTTCCATCGAAATCGTTGGATAAGCGAATGAACGATTTATATAATAATTTTTCTCATCGCCTAAAGTTACTAGTTCGGATCCAATTGCGACATCGGCATTACTGACTAGCTTGACTATAATTTCAAAGTCGATTAGTTTTTTTAATTCTTCATTTTGTTCATCTATCAGTTTCTTTAGGCTTATCTTTTTTCCTTGGAATGTTACTGATGTTTCAAGAATTTTTCTTTGCCATTCAATTGGTAACTTATTTAATGTATCTTTATCTTGTAGATCCGAATAAAAAGGTTTGCCTGTTGATGACTAAAGAAAAACTTTGGAGCTGCTACTCATGAGGGGCGCACTTAACAGGAATAAAAATGCCGAAGTAAAACGTCAAAATTTTTTTGAAAATACACTATATAGGGGTAAAAATTGACGAGAAATACGTTGGAACTATTATTTTTATGTCAAACTCACTGGAAATCTTTGAATTTTCGCCTTTTTTGAATTTATTATTTTACCGACTTTTTGAATTCTATCTATTTAAGCAAATTCAAAAAAAGGGTAAAATTCAAAGGTTTCCAGTGAGTTTGACATAAAAATAATAGCTCAACGTGTTCCTCGTCAATTTTTACCCCTATATAGTGTATTTTCAAAAAATTGTTTGACGTTTTTACTTCGGCATTTTTATTCCTGTTAAGTGCGCTCCCCCAGGCACATCAACCCGATTTCGAATTTTCCTTAAAATCAAAAATCCGAGCAGTCCAAGTTGTTGGTACCGTTGAGTAGAACAAAAAATGTTTTTGGACCAAGAAAATCTAATGATACCAGACAAAGTTATTTCAAAAATACGATTTTTTGGGCATTGAAACGAAAATTTCTATTTTTTCCTGAAGGAATTTTTAAAAAATTCTTGCGCCGATCGATTCAGTGACCCCAAAAACG
>OZJO01016149.1:0-12935 GCA_900406225.1 Acrobeloides nanus | reverse complement strand
ATCCTATCATGTATTATTTGCACTATGCCATTGTATGGTTTATTCATTTTAGTTCCGATTTCGGTTCCAGTTCCAGGGACTGAAAGAAATTTTTTAGATGAAACGGCAAAAAATTTTTTCAAACATCTTCAAAATTCATCTTTTTTTACGAGTGGAACCGGAACCGAAAGATTTTTTGTCGGTTCGGACCATCACTGTTTTAGTTCATATTCAGTAGCGGCATTAAAAAACCGACCACCCTGAAAACTGGGGTGGGTCAAAACAGCAGCGCATTTTTGTGATTTTTGGGCCCGAAAAAATTTTTTGTGACCAGAAAATTTTTTACTAAAAATGGCCCATATAGGGATAATTTTATGCGGGGAATCGATTGCACACATTTTCTAAGCATGAAAACGCTTCATCGACCCTGATTCAGGGAATGAAGTTGATATATTGATGCGAAAATCGAAAATTTTTATTTTCTCCTGGAAAGCATCCATCTGGAGGTAATTTTATGCGGGGAATCGATTGTGCACATTTTCATGAAAAAATTATCTTGACCCTGATTCAGGAAATGGAGTTGATATATTAACGCGAAAATAGAAAATTTTCTTTTTTTGCCCATACACCAACCCCATTTCTTGAATCAGGGGCAAGATCATTTTTTCATGCTTAGAAAATGTGCGCAATCGATCCCTCGCATAAACTTACCCCCAGATGGATGCTTTTCGAACGAAAATAGAAATTTTTTTGATTTTCGTATCAATACACCAACTCCATTCTCTGAATCAAGGTCAAGGAAGAGTTTTCATTCTTCGGGAATGTGCGCATTCGATTTCCCACACAAAATTACCCCTGTTGGGTCATTTTTGGTAAAAAAAATTTTCGATCCCAAAAAATTTGTTCGTACCCCAAGATTCACAAAAATTCACCTTTTTTTACTCACTCTGTAATTTCACCGAGATAAGACAATTTTCATTTTTTTCAAGTATGGTCAAGTTTTATTGCCGCTATTGTATATTAGCAAAAAATTTTTTTATTTTTCCATTTCTATGCATAGATTAAATTGAGTAAAATATTTGGGTATGTATTATCTTGAAAAAAGTCATCAAATATTCTTTTTTTTAATTTTTAAATTTGAATAAGTGCTGAATCCATCACTTTGTGTATTCTAAATTTTATGGGAGATGGGAAACGTATGAGATCAAAAAACGCTTCTCTGATTCAGGGAAGGCGTATTGTGTATTGAAGCAAGAAGTCGCAAAAATGACGTAAAAATATGCGGAAAAGCGTTGTTTTTAGATCAAAATATGTTATTTTCGCGTCGATATACAGCTTTTCTTGAATCCGAGGAAGTTTATAACTTCAAATTCGGATTCCCCGGATATTTTTACCCCAAAAGGGGTCGTTTTTAGTAAAAATTCTCATTTTTGTGACTTTTCGCTTCAATACACAATACGTCTTCCCTGAATCAGGGAAGCACATACTCTCTCTTTAGCGGCACTATTTTATAATTTAATATAAAAGTTATCTCTCGCTGTGAATTATTATTTTTTATTCAAATTTTTATTATAACGCCTATATAATCTGTTTCGACGAGAATGGTCGAAAAAAAGTTGGCGCTCCATAGCACAGTTGATAGAGAAGCCGGTCGTCCGATCTGGCAAGTTAAGCAACGTTGAGCCAGTAGGTTAGATCCGAAGCTTTTGAATTTAAAAAAATTTTCATGGAGCAAAAAATTTTGCTCCATGAAAATTGGGCTTCTTTCACGGTGCATGATAGTTATAAAAAAGTGAGCCGGGGACAAATGATTAGGACTTAAGATGGAATCGAACCCGCGCTTTTAAAGCTCAATCGTGGAGTCCTAACCACTTGACCATGAATATTCCCGGCTCACTTTTATAACTTTCGTGCGCCGTGCTTGTTCGTTGTTTTTCGTGCACAAAGCTTTGTCAATTGCGCTATGCAGCGCCAACTTTTTTCTTCGTTCGCTCTCTTAAAACAGACTATAACTATAGTACTATGTAGATTTGTATATATGTTATTGTTGCTATCTAATATCAGCACTAATGCAAATTCTAAATTTCCTATTGTAAATTAACGTCTCACTTTCTCGGCTCCTTGTAACCTATCACTATCATATCAGCTTTATTATTTCTCTTGGTCTTCTTGACTTATATCAAGTTTTTCTTGAAGTTTTTCTAGCACATTTGGTTGGGTGTTTTACTAGAAAAGATATTTCAGATAGAGAACCAGATATTGAAAGATGATATATTAGGACAAAAAAATTTTGGAATAAAGGAAAATTGTTTGAGTAAAAACTATTGCTACAAGAACTTTTGAAACAGCTTGTCATAATAACGTATAATGAAACTCGATTCTAACAACTGTATATTTTAACGATAATAAATGATAAAAAAGATATATGCTTTTTATAGTAGAGGAAGAAGGATCTTTTGGTGTGACTTTTCGTTTAGTTTGGGTTATTGAAACGAAAATTCTGAATCAGGGTTTTCGTTTTAATAACACAAGACATTGTTCAAACTCAATAATTTTGGTGTCATTTTAACCATCTTCGATGATGGTATAAAAATGCCATCTTTCTTTTTTCCTAAATTATCAAGGAGTTTGAATTTTATGATTTATTAAATCGTTTTAATGAAAAAATTCAGTGCAAGCTCTTCGTTTCAATGTACAAACTCATTTGAAAATTTTTTTCGCAATTTTGTTTCGATGATAATTTTTTACCGTTAGATTTTCAAGTAGTGCCGTAAAAAGAAGAAATGCCCCAAATTTTGTGCTCTATCACATGGCAACATCATTTCCCCAAAAGTAGACTAGACGTTTTTTTAATTACTCACTAGGTACGTAAAAATTCGATTTTTGTCAAAATTTTTAAATTTTTGTCGAATTTTTCGATTTTGACGAATTTTTCAATTTTTGTCGAATTTTTCGATTTTTGACAAATTTTTCAATTTTGGATGAATTTTTTGATTTTTGACGAATTTTTCAATTTTTGTCAAATTTTTCGATTTTTGACGAACTTTTCAATTTTTGACGAATTTTAGGCTTCACCCCTAGGCTTCAAGTTTGCGGCAACACTTTTTGGCGTACGCCCACCCCCTGTGCGACTTTTCCAGACATTACCTCTTAAATTCTTGCTTAATTAACCAAACAATTAAGTAGCCCAGTCCCCCCACATTAGAACCGCAAATTTATCGGACTTGTTTCTGAACTAAACAGCTTTTCGTTCGCTCTATCTTTTCGTGCAGCTGTGTGTGTGATGAGTAAACATGTTGTAATCGCGCAACTGTCGCCAAGACGGATCCGCCACACACACTATAGCCATCTCAACATCGATTGCACACCTAAATAGAGGCATTGCGAAGACGACCAGCTAAACAACAATTGCTTGCACTTTCTTTGCTGTCATCGCTCTTTATGGGGTGATCGACAGGTTGATTCTGGCGCATCAATGATCGATATTACAACAAAAAATAATCGTTAATTTTTATTTAAATTTTTAAACACATATTTGAAGGATCAGTCCATTCGGGGAAAAACACTATGAAAAAATTATATTTTCAGAAAGTTGATGAAAAATGGAGCATTTTTTGTTTTTACGGCATGTTCTGAATCATTGTAGTCTTCGAGATAATTGCGTTTGAGGTTGGCGATTTTTGAAAAAATCTGTGTATTACAACGAAAACATGAACGTTGTGAAAATTCTTTGTATATTGAAAATTTTCGTTTTTCATCAACTTACAAAAACTGCCAAAAAAATTTTGAATTTTCGCTTCAATACACACACAACTTGTATTGGTTCAGGGACGAATTTTGCTACATATTTTCAAAAGAAACAAATAAAACATGTAACATATTTTTGAAAACATGTAGCATGTTATAACAGCTACATACAACAACATGCTACATGTTTTCAAAAGCATGTTGTAGTATGCTGTAGTATGTATCATGTTGTAGTATGTAGCATGTTATAACATGCTACATGTTTTCAAAAGAAAAATTCAGGCAATTACTAAAAATAGTAGCGGTAGTAGCGCGCTGCTTTGTAGTTTGTACTCCAGTGCACTACTACCGCTACTACTTTTAGTAATTGCCAAAATTCAACCATGTAACATCTTTTTGAAAACATGTAGCATGTTTACTACCGGGGATCAACCATGTAATATCTCTTTTTATGTTTTCGTTGTAATACACCGATTTCAAAAATCGACAACTTCAAACGCAATTATCTCGAAAGCTACAACGATTCAGCACATGCCGTAAAAACAAAAAATGCTCCATTTGTCATGATCTTTCCGAATATATCATTTTTTCATAGTGTTTTTCTCCGAGTCAACTAATCTAGTACTACAAAAAACCCCCTTGAAAATTTTTTTCACATGTTTCATAAAGGTTTTATTATAAAAAAATAAATATTCCATTTATCAATAGACTTGCGAATACAGTACCATTTAACTTAAAACACATATAAAAATTCCTACAAACTGGGAAAGGGGCTACAAGGAAGAAAAAATATGATGACAAATGAGAATAAATAAGACAACACAGTAATAAAAAAAATAGCTTAGAAACACTAAAAAAATCATCACAGCTCGGTAGTGCAAATCGAAGAGAGAGAGAGAGACGGCTTGAATAGAAAAACCATTTGAATGAAAAATTTGGATCTACTTCCTGCTCTTATATCCCTGATTGAACGTGGTTGAAAATCGAAAATTTTTATTTCTTAAAATGACCTCACAGGGGGTAATTTGATGCGGTGAATCGATTGTGCGCATTCCCGAACCCTGGAAATGCTTTCCTCACCCTGATTCAGGGAAAAATTGTGTTTAAAATGGTCATCAAAAACTCAAGTTTTTCTGTATCAGGGTCAAGAAAAGATGATCATTTTCGCTTCAAAAACACAATTTTTCCCTGAATCAGGGTCAGGGAAGCATTTCCAGAGTTCGGGAATTCGCGCAATCGATTTTCTGCATAAAATTACCCCCTATGGGGTCATTTTTGAAAAAATTTCGAAAAATAAAATTTTTCGATTTTAGACCCCGTTCAATCTGGGATATAAGAGCCGAAGTAGCTCCGAAAATTATATAGCTCAACATATCTAATCGATAGAAGACGAGAAATTTTACGTTTGAACAGAGCTTGTAAAAGATTTGGCACAAAAATTGTTTCCCCACTAGCGTGGGTCAACACGTTCACAAATTGAGCTCTTGCGCAATCTTTGAAGCGATGTTTTTGAAGCCAATTGAAGTGCCAGAAATGCGCTTGAAACGCACGCCGTTCAAACTCAAACGAGGCAGTTTACAGACCTAAAAGAGAAAAGATTAGCCCAGGTTAATGGGTGAATTGAAAATTTCTACCTCCATTTCCCATTGAACAAGTGAATCAGTATTGGGGTCTCCATGTACGCAGAGTAGTAAATACCTTTCTCGTTGCTCATAGTCACAATTATTTGCTTCAAGCACTTTTCGAATCTCTCTAAAAATGGGTTAGGTGAAAATAGGAAGTTGAGGAAAAATTTCGATTTTTGAGCAAAATTCGATTTTTGGAAAAAAAATTCGATTTTGACCAAAAATTTTGATTTTGAGCAAAAATTCGATTTTTGGGGAAATTTTTTGAATTCTTAGCAAAAAATTGATTTTTGGAGAAAAATTCGATTTTGACTAACAATTTCAATAGAAAAATTCGATTTTGAGCAAAAATTAAATTTTTGTTCAAAATCAATTTTTGAGCAAGATTCGATTTTTGAAGAAAAATTCGATTTTGACCAAAAATTTTGAATTTTGCTCAAAAATTGAATTTTTTTTATCAAAATTCAAAATTTTTGCTCAAAATCAATTTTTGAGAAAAAAATTCAATTTTTGACCAAAAATTTCAATTTTTGAGCAAAATTTGATTTTTGAAGAAAAATTCGATTTTGAGCAAAAATTGAATTTTTGTTCAAAATCAGAATTTTTGCTCAAAATCAATTTTTGAAAAAAAATTCAATTTTTGAAAAATTTCTATTTTTGAGCAAAATTCGATTTTTGAAGAAAAATTCGATTTTGACCAAAAATTTTGAATTTTGCTCAAAAATTGAATTTTTTTTATCAAAATTCAAAATTTTTGCTCAAAATCAATTTTTGAAAAATTTCTATTTTTGAGCAAAATTCGATTTTTGAAGAAAAATTTGATTTTGACCAAAAATTTTGATTTTGAGCAAAATTTGATTTTGATTAAAAATTCGATTTTTAAGAAAAATTCAATTTTTATCAAAATTCAAAATTTTTGCTCAAAATCAATTTTTGAGTAAAAAAATTTTGATTTTTGAGCAAAAATTGATTTTTGAAGAAAAATTCGATTTTGACCAAAAATTTTGATTTTGAGCAAAAATTCAATTTTTGATTTTTTTCGATTTTTAATGATTTTTTCAATTTTTTGCGACAACACTTACTTCATCATTTCATCAGGCGCTAAAGAACTAGTGGTCTTCATACTCCAAGTGAACCTCAACGACCTCGGCTTAATTTCCTCGCCATTACTATTCGGTGTTCCGGTTGGTGTGCTATCACCGGAGCCGGCTACATTGTTCGGCGTGTTCGGTGCCGAAAGAAATGCAGCCTGTTGTTGTTGTAACTGTTGTTGGTGGAGTTGGGCAATTGCAGCACCAGCTGAAGGCCCAATGGTTCCACTTCTAATCACAGCTTGAGCAGGATTCTTTGGGGTGGCTGTTGGCGCAGGCTGAGGCTGCTGCGTGGTGGGAGCTCCAGTAGGATGTTGCTCGGGTGTTCCTCTTAAAAACCTAATTGTATGAAAGATGTTTTGCTTCAAGTTTACCTTTTGGTGAATTTGGCGAATTTGGATAGGAACGAGCCTTTTTGGCCAGCAACACCGCCTGGTTGATTCGCGTTTTCGCTATCTTCATCCTCTTCAACATTACCCTAAAGAGATTTTTTATTTATTTCAATTTTACAAAAAAATTTCATTTAAACAAATTTTTCGATTTTTGAGCGAAAAATTCAATTTGAGCAAAATTCGATTTTTGATCAAAATTGATTTTTGAAAAAAATTGAAAAATTCAAATTTCGAATTTTGTTCTAAAAAATTGAATTTTTGCTCAAAATCAAATTTTTTTTCTCAAAAATCAAATTTTGTTCAAAAATCGAATTTTACTCAAAAATTGAATTTTTTCAAAAAAGAGTAAAATTTTTGCTAATAAAGTATCTTACTTTGTTCAATTCAGTTTTTCCGTGAAATGTCATCCTGGTTCGATTATTCCTCGTCAAAGCCGTATTTTGAATTGGAGAAGGTGTTTGATTTGCAATATTACTTGGTGACAACCCCGAGGTTGGGTGTTTCTGATGCGGCGAATAGCCGGTATAGCTCTCGGCTATACTCGGAGTCGGGGTCACCGATGAGCTGTTCGTGCCGGAAGAAATCTGATTTCCCGTTGCCGATTTGGTCATTTGTAAATCGGTGTCATTGATTGAGAGATTTTTCATCATTGTTGGTGGCATTGACGGGCTTTGATGGAGAGATGGCCTTCTAAAAACATTGTGGATCTACTACACAATAGGGGGGAGGGCACCCACGTGAAAAATTTTTCAAGAACTTTTTTCTGGAAATGAGCCCTCTAGGGGTAAAAACAAATTTTTTCAATTTTTTTCGATTTTTTCTATTTTTTTCAATTTTTTCAGTTTTTTCTATTTTTTTCGATTTTTTTCTATTTTTTTTCTATTTTTTCGAATTTTTTCAATTTTCACATGGGTGACCCCCCTATTGTTTAGTAGCTTCAACATTTTGAAATTGCTATAATTTTTTCCCACTCTTACATATTCTCGTTGGCTATTGGCGTGGTGGAACGATCGCTAAGTGATGGTTGAGGAACCGAAATGTTGGCTTCAGTCATGTTGTCTGAAGTTCCATTGGAAATGTGGTTGATGTTGATTGCAGGATGGTGGCCACCGATTATTGGCAGTGCTGTATTCGAGCTTCCCGTTTGGCCACCAGAAGATTCTGTGTGCTCATCTTCATCTTCCTTTATTGACGGTTCTCTTGGGGCATGAGAGACTGAGCCACTTTTCTTAAAAAAATTAATAATTTATATATATCGAAATTTTTTTCTCAAAATCGAATTTTTCGCTCAAAATCGAATTTTGCACAAAAATTGAATTTAAAAAAACAAACCGTCAACTGTGGAATATTGGTTAGAGCCGGCTGATTTTGAGGCAGTGCGGTGATGAGGCCCTTTTGCTGTTGAATCTTTTGTACAGAAGCTGGTATAGAATTGTTGGGTAGAGCGTTAGCAACGGCTTGTAATTGCAACTGGGTTGAAGTGGTGTAGGACGTTCCACGTGCTGATGACGATCCACTTGAGGGCTTACTATAAATCGTCAATTAATCTTTCGTCTTATACCGTAGCAAAGCTTACTCTGCACCCGGAATCGGAGCGAATTGTCTATTTTGTGGGGCAGTTCTTATATTGTAATTTGGGAGTGGAGTTCGACCAGCCGGTGTGTTGCTTTTGCGGTTGGATCCTGCGCTCACGTTGCTAATACCACGGACATTTGCCTGCGGGATAGGATGGACGTATGCTGTAGCACCACCTAAAAGGGTAAAAATTGTGTTAGTTTTAAGAACTACAGGAGAGTGTATAAAAAAACTTTGGCGATTTTTTCATGTTTTTTGACCCGAAAATTTTTTTCAAAAATGACCCTATTAGAGTTAATTTTATACAGGAAATCGATTGTGCGCATTCCCGAAGCTTGAAAAGGTTTTCCTGACCCTGATTCAAGGAAATGAATGTTTTGTATTGAAGCGAAAATCGAAAAATTTTCGGTTTCTTGTCTCAAAATCATCTTCCTGGTGGTAATTTAATACAGGGAATCGATTGTGCGCATTCCCGAAGCTTGAAAAGGCTTTCCTGATACATGGAAATTAGTACATGTTCGATTTTCGCTTCAACACACTCTTGTTTCCCTGAATCAGGGTCAAGGAAGCATTTTCAAGATTCAAGGATGCGCGCAATTGATTCGTCGCATAAAATTAGCTCTAATAGTCAACAATTGCTTAGGCTTAGGCTTAAACTTAGGCTTGAGCTTGAGCTTAGGCTTGGGCTTAGGCTTAGGCTTGGGCTTAGGCTTGGGCTTGGGCTTAGGCTTGGGCTTAGGCTTGGGCTTGGGCTTAGGCTTGGGCTTAGGCTTGGGCTTGGGCCTAGGCTTAATCCAAGGATAGCATTCTAATAGTCAAAAATTGAATTTGGCTCAAAAATCGAGGTTTTGCTAAAAAATCGAAATTTTTGCTTGGGCTTAGGCTTGGGTTTGGGCTTAGGCTTGGGCTTAGGCTTAGACCTAGGCTTAGGCTTGGGCTTAGGCTTGGGCTTAGGCTTGGGCTTGGGCTTGGGCTTGGGTTTGGGCTTAGGCTTGGGCTTAGGCTTAGGCTTAGGCTTAGACCTAGGCTTAGGCTTGGGCTTTTTCTTGGAATAAATTTATTCGGGGAATCGATGGCGCGCATTCCCGAAGCTTGACTAGTTCTGAATAAAAAAATTAATGTATTATAGCAAAAATTGGTCATCGCTTCAATACACACACTCCGATTCCCTGATTCAGGGTCAGGGAAGCGTTTTCAAGCGTTGGAAATGTGCGCAATCGATTCGCCGCATAAGATTAACCCAAATAGGGTCATTGTTGAAAAAAATTTTCGGGTCGGAAAAATATGAAAAAATTGAATTCCAGAATTTTTTATACACCTTGTATTTTCTTACCTGTATGTGGTTGAACACTTAGCGCCGGTTGCCTGCCTGGAAACGGGTTCTGTCTGAAGGTAACCGCTTGGTTCGGTATAGCTGTTGTGGTCGTCGTGCCAGCGACCGGAGCAGTGGTGATAGCCCCGCCAGCTGTGCCCAGCCTCAGGCTAGGAATTTGCTGGGGTTGTGTTTGTTGATCTGCGGCCGAAGCCCGTCTTGTATTCTTGCTGGTTGGGACGACCGCGGAGACCGAGCGCGGGGGATACACCTTCTAAATGATAAGATTTCTGTTATGTTACTTCATTCTTACTTGTGCTGTGTTTGGTTGAATGATCATTGTTGGATTTTGTGTTAGCTGTGAGTCAACCGTGGTGCTGGTCGAAGTTGGCAATGGAGCTTCGTTCTTTTCCAACTCGGATTTCTTCTCGCCCAATAGTAAATAGGTGGCGTGGATTTCTTCAAACCTCTCCTTATCCAACGCCTCGTGGACTTGAGCTACATTGTAGCCGACTTGAAGAAGTTTTTGGATTCTCCTTTCGTCCCGCTGATCTTTTGGTGGCTCGATATAGGGCTTCAACTCGTCATCTTCATACCCAATATTCATCCATCTATCTTTCATGATTTGCTCAAGTGTGCCTCTTCGAGCTGGGTTCAGGACGAGGAATTTTTTCAGTAAGTTTTCACAGTCGGTAGACATGTAAAAGGGGATTCGGTATTTGCCACGAAGTACCCGTTCTCGTAATTCCTAAAAATTGAATTTTTGAAAAAATTCAAATTTTTTCGAAATTTTTATGAAAATTTGCTTGAAAAAAATCGCAAAATTTCCCTTCTTTCGGGGCATTATGTAACATTTTTTTAATACTTGCCTTGAGATTTTGGCCATCGAACGGTAGGCTTCCTGAGACCAGAGTGTACAATATCACACCTAAACTCCACACATCCACTTCTGGGCCGTCATATTTTTTGCCTTGGAACAATTCTGGGGCAGCATAGGGAGGACTTCCGCAGAAAGTATCCAATTTATTACCAATAGAAAATTGATTGCTAAACCCGAAATCAGCAATTTTTATATTCATATCGGCATCCAATAAGAGATTTTCTGCCTAAAAAAGTTATATTAAAATTTTTTGAATGCTATCCTTGGATTAAGCCTAAGCTCAAGCATAAGCCTAAGCCTAAGCCCAAGCCTAAGCCTAGGTCTAAGCCTAAGCCTAAGCCTAAGCCTAAGCCCAAGCCTAAGCCCAAGCCCAAGCCTAAGCCTAAGCCTAAGCCCAAGCCTAAGCCTAAGCCTAAGCCCAAGCCCAAACCCAAGCCTAAGCCCAAGCCTAAGCACAAGCCTAAGCCTAGGTCTAAGCCTAAGCCTAAGCCTAAGCCTAAGCCTAAGCCCAAGCCTAAGCCTAGGCCTAAACCTAAGCCTAAGCCTAAGCCTAAGCCCAAGCCCAAGCCTAAGCCCAAGCCTAAACCTAAGCCCAAGCCTAAGCCCAAGCCTAAGTCCAAGCAGAAGCCTAAGCCCAAGCCTAAGCCTAAGCCCAAGCCTAAGCATTTAGGAACGTCAAAAATTACAAACAAACGCATACTTTCAAATCCCTGTGTATAATATTTTTCGAGTGAAGATATTGCACCGCGGAAACAATCTGTCTGAACTTGGCTCGAGCCTCCTTTTCTTTCATCCTCCCGTGCGCAACCAAGTAGTCGAAAACTTCACCACCACTAGCATACTCCATAACAAGATACAAGGTCTGCTCGGTCTCCATCACTTGGTACAATTTTACAATATTTGGATGGTCGAGCTGCTTCATTATTCGCACTTCTCGGAACAACTTTTGCAGACTGCTTTGATTCAAAGCAGTTTTGTCAATGATTTTGATGGCTACTTCAACACCCGTAGGAATGTGCTTGGCTAGTTTCACCTGAAAAAAACAGTGCTTCAAATTTTTAGGGAAAGCCAAAAAATACCTTGGCAAAATTCCCTTTTCCAATGGTTTTGAGCAACTTGTACTTCCCGATGTGAGGATCGTCGCCAGTCCTCGAGCGGCCGGGAACCCGTGATGAAGATGAAGAAGTCATACCCGACCTACCAGAGCTACCGCCGCCATGATGATGGCCGTGATGATGATGTGAGGAGCTAAAAAAGAATTTTAGTTTTAGAATTTTAGAAAAGCTTATATATTTATGCTACCGTTTTATCTAGGGGGCTTAAGCCTAAGCCTAGGCTTAGGTCTAAGCTTAGGCTTAAGTCTAAGCCTAGGCTTAGACTTAAGCCTAAGCCTAAACCTAGGCTTAGGCCTAAGTCTAAGCCCAAGTCTAAGCCTAAGTCTAAGCCTAAGTCTAAGCCTAAGCATAAGCTTTCAGGTCTACTTATACTTATTTGCCCCTCTTCTTGTAATGGTCAATTTTTACCTGCTCTGTGCGACGCCTGGCGTCCCTAGCAATGCTGCATGAGCATATTTGGCAGGCTGTGTATGGTGAGGGATTGCTGCTGCTCCTCCACCTCCTGCTGCTGNATCAATTTTTTACCTGCTCTGTGCGACGCCTGGCGTCCCTAGCAATGCTGCATGAGCATATTTGGCAGGCTGTGTATGGTGAGGGATTGCTGCTGCTCCTCCACCTCCTGCTGCTGCTACCGCCGCCGTGTTTGCGCTAGTTGCTTGATGGTGATGATGACTGGATTGTGGGACAACAGCCGGAGCACCGGATTCACCAGTACGTGCCGACGACGAAGCAGGGCGTGCCGAATCCGTCGCGAATTGTGCTTGAGTATGGTAGTTGAAAGTCGGTGGAGCTGGGATCACAGGCTGGACGAGTGTAGACGTCGCCGTGGTCGATTTTTTCGCTACTTCCGAGGTATCTGGTGTTGTTGAAGTCGTCTGGGATGACGTGACTTCGAGAAGCTCCGGAACCTTTTGATCGAGTTCGGATGCCGGATTTGTGGATTCCGAAGTTGAGGAGTCCTCCTCTTCTTCGGTATTGGCAGTGCTGGGCAAGTTGGAAGTTGTTGAAGGCGTCGTCGTAGCCGTGTTGATTCTCGAAGAGAAGAATTAGCTAGACAACAATCGTAGTAATAAAGAAAAAATTATATTGACCCTGATTCAGGGTGGGCCTCAAATATCTGGGTCCAGTGGTTTTCCTGCTGATATTTAGTAGCAAATACTGAAGTCGACGTGATTTTGATCGTGGCAAGAATCACATCAATCTCTAAAAATTTTTCATA
>OZJO01016136.1:0-27993 GCA_900406225.1 Acrobeloides nanus | reverse complement strand
ATTCAAAATTAAGTCTCTTGTTGTGTTTACAAGTCTCCCGCATTTCTGTTGAACTATAAAGCCTGCGCCACATTTTGTATAAGGATTGCAAGCTAAATTTTCTTATCTTAATTTTTTAAAATTAATCTTAATCTAAATTTAAGCCAGGTGGCGGGTGGGGGTTGGCATACATCTCAGTAGAGAGGTAAACGACCCCAACCGGATAGATGTATGAATGACCGAAGGGGGGTGGGATGGATGGATGAATGATTTATATGAATAAGATAATTGGTTTTTTTGAAAATTGCAACTTTTTTTTGAAAAATTTGTCATTTTTTAGTGATATAAAAAAATTAAAACATCTTGGTCCTCCCCCCCCCCTATGATTTTTTTCGAAATTTTTTATTTTAATTTTGAAATACTAAACCTGATTTAATTTTTGTTATTAGCAAGTAGGTTTAAGTTTAAGCTTTATGTTTTTCGGGCCATCATCTCGGGAGAGGGTATATTTCCATTGTTTTCCTTTTCACGCCATAATAACAAAACGCATTTCTTTTGAACTTGAAAGCCTGCGCCACATTTTGGACAAGGAGTGCCAGGTGGCGGGTGGGGGTTGGCATACATGCACAGTAGAGAGGTAAACGACCCCAGCCGGATAGATGTATGAATGACCGAGGGGGGGAGTGGGATGGATGGATGAATGACTTATATGAATAAGATAATTGATTTCTTTGAAAATTGTAACTTTTTTTTGAAAAATTTGTCATTTTTTAGTGATTTAAAACAATTTAAAATATCTTGGTCCCCCTTTATGATTTTTTTCGAAATTTTTATTTTTAGCTATGATGAATAGATGAATGGCAAAATTTGGGCCGATGGATGATTGATAGGGAAGGGGGTAATTTACCCTCCCCGTGCATGTATGGAAGTTGGGGTTAAATTTTCCCTTGTCTTCATTTGCCTAAAATACTGACTTGGTTATAATAAAAATTAAATCGGGTTTAGTATTCAAAATTAATTCTCTTGTTTCGTTAACAAGTTTACGGCATTTTCTATGAATTGGAAAACCTGTGCCGCAATTTATATAAGGGTTGCAACCTAAAAAGATATTTTTTGGCTTAAATTTAGGCACGATCATAGGCGTAGTCAAAGGGGAGGGAGCTATAGTCCCCTCTGTCGTCCGAAAATCATAATGAAAAGTTAAACATTTATAGGAAAAAATGAAAATTTTGACCTTTTAGCCCCCCTTGTCGCAAAATCCTGGCTACGCCCATGGGCATGGTTAATTCACAACAATACCATTGATAGCATAAAGCCTTGCTAAAGAGAACCGTCCTTTTAAAGCATAAACAATTCCATCGAAATGGTTATACGCATAGCTATTCCCGACTACCAAAACTGACAGATTTCCAGAGCCCTGAATAACAAATTTCTATTTTTCTTTTGAATTAAAAATTACTAATATCTCGCATTTAACATCCGGTTCGTATAAATATTTATATGACTCTACTTTTGAACAATTCCTCCGAAATTCTTTGTTTATATGCTTTAAAACTGGGTATTTTGACATAAGTTTATGGTAGATTTCTTCGCCTAGATATTCGGATGTTAAATTGGGAAAATATCCTTCTTTGAAATTCCGACTTCTGACTATCATATCTGACCATGAGCTTCTAGTTATTTTTTCGAGAAACTAAAAAAAATTAAAGATTTTTGCGTGGTGTACCTGGAGACTGAGTGCCTTCGGCAGTTCCAGCGGTCACGCTGGAAGCCGAGCACCGAACTTTTTATAAAGTTCGACGCTCGGCACAACTTCTTCTTTGACCACTTTTTATAAAAAAGATTTAAAGGGGGTAACAATCGGAGCCCGTTCTCCGAAAAAAAATTTTTTGAAAATTTTTGCAAAAAATACCCTCTTAGGGGTAATTTTATGCGAGAAATCGATTCCGCGCATTCCCGAAGCATGAAAACGCTTCTTTGACCCTGATTCAGAAAAGAAATCGGTGTATTGAAGCGAAAATCAATTTATTTACGTAAAATACGTATCCCTCCCCCTGAACGTATCCCTTCCCTCATAAAAATCCGATTTTCGCTTCAATACACCGATTCCTTCCCTGAATCATGGTCAGGGAAGCGTTTTCATGATTCGGGAGTGTGCGCAATCGATTTCCCGCCTAGAAAAACCTAAGAATCGACGGTTTTCTCATAAAAATCTGAAAATGTTTGATTTTCGCTTCAATACACCCACCATCTTCCCTGAATCAGGATCAAGGAAGCATTTTCACGCTTCGGGAGTGCGCGCAATCGATCTTTCGCATTTTTTACCCCTAGAACCGCCATTTCAAACAAATTTTTTTTGGTCGAGATCTGATCCTAAAGTGGTCCCCCCTTTAAAATCAAAAAATTCTTTTCGATTTGAGTTGCCCATGTCGAAAAACCCCCGAGTACAAAAAATCAGCCGATGTGGATCGGCTGATTTTTTGAATTGTTGAAAATATGATTTTTTTACCTCTTGGTACCCCAAGGTAAAAAAGAAAACATTTTTTCACCAAATTTCACAAAAGTGGTGTCAAACGTTTTAGAATTGTGTCCTGATCACAATGGTATATCGATAGACCGGTTTGGGTCTCATCTTCAAAAGTTAGTCCAACGAAACACATACATTACACGTTTTATATAAGAAGAAAAAAAAGTTATACCGGTAGAGGAGGCTCAAAATAGGATATACAGATAAGGATCATTTGTGCGAGAAAGCATCCAAAAAAGATATGGGTTAGATCAATCTTTGAATTAATTAGAGGCTTTTCTATGAGATGATGAACAATTATTGAAATCAAGAATGAGAATTGTAAGAGTATTAGTTCATCTAAAAAAATTATTTAAACAATTAAATAGTTTAGACAAAACCTCCCCCCAAAAAATAAATTTGTTACAATTTAAGCAGTTATTCTCTTCACCACTATAATATTTGACCATTTCTATGATAGGCCAATGAGCTAGATATAAAATATAGGAAATATCCCCAATATACACCATAATAGGGTTGGATAGTAGTGGAAGAGAATAAAAATTTCCCACAAATATTAAAACTCCGGCCAAACAAGTAACATGAATTCGAATTAAATGTTCTTGCATATTATAGAAATGACCAAGGTTTATCAGTAAAAACAATAATAGAACCAAAATTATTGTTGAAAATATGCATTGGGCTAAAATTTTTTGTCAAATGAGAGGAACCCATCCGCAGATCAATATCACACATGAGGATTAGGCCCAGATCTGGACCATCCCTACACAGAAAGTCCCAAAAAATCAAGACAATTCCCATGCAAGACTCCATTTTCCCTTTTAACGTACCCCACACAAGAGTTCCCCTTTCCTAAAAACGTATAGCAAGGTGATTTTTTTCAAAAATTACACCAAAATTACAAGTGCCGTACAGAGGATACATGTACCCCCCCCCCCCAAGGGCCAAAAAAAGTGTAAAAAATCCAAAGGGTCCTCCTTATGTTTATGACTAAAATTTTATACCCCTCTTTTGTACCCCTCTTGTACGCCCCCCCCCCCTCATGAAAAAATCCTGGGTACAACACTGAAAATTATCTTGGGGAATCAAGTTCTTTCTATTGCAAAACCTCCTCTCCCTAGCGCGAGGAGGTCCCATTTTTTGCTAGCTCACAGCCTCCCTCAAATTGAAAGTTTAGGGGAGGTTTGTATACGTGTGCTTCCCTTTTAAGCGACTCACATGCAGTTACCAAAATCAGAAACCCCTCTCTATAGATTACTTACCCTTATTTTTAAGCCCATGAAATTGACTCAACCTATCTTCACCAAAAGTACAGCATTTGCCCAAATTTAAACTATCAAAATTATTTCCCGTTATTTCCACGTTTAAAATCGCCAAATCTTGTATATAATAAACCAAAATTCCAACACCAAATTGCCATATTCTACATGGCAATGATGAAAAAGCCCATTGTATTTTTGTATGCGCTTGTAAATATAAGGATGTGCAGATTAATGTCGCCAAAAATATTATTTGAAATTTGAAGTTGATATAGCGTAATAGCAAAAATATAAATGGCACAAGTATATAAAATTGGATTTCTACGGCTAAGGACCAGGTGTGAAGGAAAAAGTTTATTTCTTCTTGCTAAAGAGATTTTTTTGGTACCTGATGTCAGTTTTTCTGGTAGAGTTGATTGGATCGATTTTAACGTAAACCAGTGGTGTAGCCACTGTCTGAGCACTCTTCCCTCGACTACACTTGGGCAGGGAGTGGGTCGACCCAGCCCGGGGGCAGACACTCTCAACCCACGACCACTCAACTCGGACAACTCAATCCATGGACACGGGGGACCAAAGTTGGCAAAAAATGGGATAATTCTCCAAACCACTTTAAATCGTGTTCTTATTGCTCAGAATACGTTATTATGTAGGAATTTCAACGAAATTTAAGTGTGCTCCTCGATTTTCAGGATAAAAAAATTCACCACTCAAAATGTTCCTCACAACTTCTAGAACAACACTACGTGCTCTATTTTTAGTTTAAGTTTCAAAAAAAATTAAATTTTCCTTTAAAAAGCGCTGAAAAATGCCATTTTTAAGATTTTCAATCCATTTTTAAAATTTTTTACTGAAAAACTAAAAATAGAGTGCTTAGCGTTGTTCTAGAAGTTATAAGGAACATTTTGAGTGGTTAATAATAAAAATTGGTTTATGCTATCAAAAGTTATTAATTCGGAAGGTTGGTCCAGAAGCCAAAATTCATTATAGTACAGCAATAAGTGAAGTAAAGTGCAACCAAATTTTTTTCTTGCAGAATGGTAGGAATCATCTGTAGAACGCGCTAGAATCAAAAAGTAGTGAATTTGATGCAGTTTAGGTCAAGTAATGGTCATTTTAGTAAACGGTCCTTCTGAAAAAACCAAAAGTCTGTATTTTCGAAGCACACAATTTTTTCGTGAATTCGTGCATAATTGCGCATTCTGAGCAATAAGAACACGATTTAGAGTAGTTTGGAAAATTATCCCATTTTTTGCCAAAATTTCCTTTTTTCAACAAAAAATCCCAAATTTGATATTTTTCACCAAAAAATCGTTTTTAAGCATGTTTAGCATATAATCAAGTGTTTTGCAAAAAAATTTTGCAGCATTTATATCTATCTAACCTGTATGAAATAATCATGTTCTTCAAACAGCTTAAAATTTGAAGCAAAACACAATGCAAAAATTGCTCTCCTCTTCAATTCTTTCAAATCTGTGTAAAACAATAAATATCGACAGGATACATAAATTGCTGCTATAGCAAATAAATATATTGGAACAATCCTTTTTATCCTTCTCAAATAAAACCTTTTCAACGTCCCCAAATTTATATTCGTTTCTTTCGATAAAATCATGGCCATTAAAAATCCAGAAATTACAAAAAATCTAATATTTGAATTTTATAAACATAGATGAAGAGGAGATTGACTTTGGAAACTGTGTGTTTGGGGAGTGAAAAAACTGGTTTTCGGGTCCCAAATACGAAGTTGGTACCTAATTTTTGGCCTGATACGAAAAAGTTAGGAGGGGGAGTGACACTCTTCATTGGTTAGGCATGCCCTAACCTACCCTTTTGCCTACTCCATTGGTGGGGTGTCTTCATTTTTTGGACTTGTTTGTATGGGAGTGGGGTGGGGCTAATCGGTCCCTATTATGTATCAGGGTTGTCTTGAACTCGAAAACTCGATAAAACCCTTGGGTGACAGGGTAGTCCCGAGGACAAGGTAGTCCCAAAATGGGCAAGGTAATCCTGGGGTGGCAAGGTAGTCCCGGGGTGTCATGACACGCGCGTCATGACACCCCGAGGACTACCTTGTCACCGAGGGACTATCTTGCTCATTTTGAGACTACCTTATCCTCAAACGGATAAAACTCGATTTTTTTGAAACTCGAACTAGAAAACATTTTAAACTCGAAAAGGTTTATGAGTCGCGACAACCCTGCCATGTATGTTTATAAAATTTCTTAAAATTACATATCAACTCCTAAAAATCCAGCAAGAAATTTTTTTGGCCATATGTGGAAAAATATAACACTTAAAATCGCTAAAGCACGTAATCCTTGTATATCAAGGCGTTTTGCAAGAGAACTTGTACTAAAATGTAAACTTTTCTCTTATGCATATAAAAATTTTAACCCACCTGCTGGATTTCATTCGAAATTTGTATAAGTAAGATTGTAATAAGAGACAAAAATAATTATTGTACATTTGTCTTGTATGCATTTTGTGAAAATTTTACTATTTTATTATTGGCATAAAAACTGGTTGATTGCGATTATCTCTAATTAAAAATAATTTGAATCAACAGTGCAAAATCCCTGGGTTTAAAAATGGTCTAATAATCAATATAGACAGATTAAATTTTTATTCACTCGGAGAAAAAATAAATAAAAATTACCAAAAGACCGCATTTGAAAATCGTTTAAATTCGCTGAGATATCCAGTAAATTAACAAGAGATTGGTAGACGAAGGTATCACTAGCGATAGGAATATGAATTTTTTTGTTGGACTCATTTGCATACAACAAAGAAATGGTGTTAATTTTGCATTAATTCGCGCTATCAGTCGTGCCGCCGTTTTACAACGCGGCACAACTGCTAACGTTATACCGACACCTCGGCACAACTGCTAACGTCGTGCCGCCTACGAGTTGTGCCGGCAACTTGGAGCGTAGTGCAACGGCACAACTGTTAAATCGCTGCTAGCGTCGTGCCGCGCGGCACAACTGATAGCGCGCACCCTTATCAAATTAATACGGCTCTAGCAAAATTGGAAGCGATGAAAAAGCAAAATTGAAACGCCAAAATTTCTTCATTGTTTGTCTTTCTGCCGAACTTATTAAAGAGAAAAAGCTTAGTGAAAAGACCCTGCTGCTGAATCCGAATCAGCAAAAGGGTCTTTTCACAAAGTTGTTTATCTTTGATAAGTTCTACAGAAAGCCAGACAACGAAGAAATTTTTGCGCTTCCAATTTTGCGCTGTTGTAACTTTTTGCGTTTCCAATTTGACGTTTGCAATTTTACTAGAGCCATTAATACCAATTCATTGTTTCTTTTTGTTGTTGTTTGAATTGTCTTTTTTTCTGGCTCATCTTGTAAACGTTAACAGATATTTTTTAAATTTCTAAAAATTTCATATTTTAAAATTTAATTTGTTGAAAAAGTCAGGTATTAAAATTTAATTTGATGAAAAGTCAGTACAAAAGACAAAGCAACAGGTGATGTAAATATTGAAAAACAGGAAGGGTATTCATGAAATTTCTGAAAAAGAGAATGTTTGACGTCTATAAAACCATCGGACAAGCTTGGATATGTCACATTTATTGTTATACAAAGGCTAATTTTTAGTCCGTATTCCAGTAGGATTTTAATTTCTCTATTATGTATACTTTTGCACTTTTGTTACTCCTAGGACTAGGAAATTTTCTGGTTGCTGGACAAGACCCAGGTAATTTAGGACTTATGATTTTTACAAATTTGTCATAAGCCCCACGTCAGGTATTGAAATTGAAACAGCACCGTTTTTAATAATCGCAAAAAATTTTCAACAAAAAATAACGTCAAATTCGAGTTCCCAGCAAAGAAAAAACCCCAATATCAAAAAATAATTCAAATATTTCAATCATAAATGTAGCAAAAACAATTCAACTCCAACGGGGTTTGAACCAGCTCACCAAAAACATAAAGGGGATCTTATGTGTAGGGATTTGTTTTAAATTTTGGCCCACTAGGGGGACACCTACTCCCCCCCCCCTTGCCTACGCCACTGAGTCGAGCTCTTATATATAATCATACAACTATTTTTTCTAGCCCAAAACGCCGCACCATGTGTTGACAAAACCAATCCAAGTACCGGAAAGTCTGATTGTTATTCACTAGCTTATCTTTGCGACCAAGATGCTTATAGACCAGTAAATTTTAATATACAGGGTGGTGCAAAAAGCTCCATGTTTTCATGAATCTTGACAATGGGCTTTTTTCAGGGTTGTGCATTCCGAGACATGGAAAAGCACCCCCTGACGCTGATGTAGGATAGGGGAGGGATGTGTTGAAGCGAAAATTAGAAATTTAGCTTGAAACTGACTGTCTATGAGTTTTTAGGCAGGATTGTGCGCATTTCGAGGTATGGAACAGCTTCTCTGACCCTGATTAAGATAGGGGTGTAATGTAGCAAAAATGAAAAAATTGTTTTTTTTTCTGAAAACTGAAATCTGTGGCCATAGACGTACGAGGGGGCTATAGCCTCCTGTCGTGGCGAAGCCGAATAAAAACATAATAGTCCCACATTATTTTTTTCATGATGTTTCAGATTTTTGACAGTTTAGCCCCCTCCCGTCAAAAATGCTGTCTGTTTGTGGCCCAGTTCTGGGAAAGCTCCGAGGATTCGGAACCCCAAGAAAGCATCTACGGTTCGTTCGGGCCCCCGCTGTTTTCTCGGATTATCCTGGAACCGGGTCATGGGTTTTCTAGGCGGGAATCGAAAAATTTTCGTTCTTCTGCACTGTACTGTAATACAGTATAGATACAGTGATGCAGATACAGTAGGTACAGGGACATCTATGATTAAGATCCATCCTGTACAATTTTTTTAGATTATGACTCAACAATGTCCAAAAACATGTGGCCGGTGTAGCAGTTAATAATTGCGTAATTATAAAGAAAAACTTTTCAAACATTTTATTTATTTTCTAATCAAGTTATGAATATTTACTTTGCTTTTTATGAAATTAACATAGTTTTTTTTAAAGGCACCCATACACAAATAAATTCTTGAATCTATACGATGAAATCATTATAGACTAAAGAATAAAACTTTTCTTCTCGCCTTCGGTATTTCACGTTTACTAGCGAATAATAGAAGTACCTGTTCCAAATAAATGCCGAAAACAGGCATCAGCTCATAAATAACTTCTGGCATAATTCAAATGAAACGAAACGATAGGTTTGAAACGGTACGAATGAACAATACAAATGAAACGATACGAATGAAACGATTCGAATGAAACGATACGAATGAAACGATTTGTGCCTGATTCTGGTAAATTGCGTCGAGAACACAAATATATTGTCGATTTTTTATTGGTTTCTTTTCATTCGTATTGTTTCATCCTCATCGTTTCATTTGAGTCTATGTCTAAATTCTCGAATCTATACGGGGACATCATTATAGGCGAATGTAATTTTTCTTTCACCTTCAGTAATTTCACGCGGATAACAGACGTAACTATTCTAAGAAAATGTGAAAAACAGGCACCAGAGCACAAATAAATTTCGAATCTATACGAGAATATCATTTACAGACTATTTCCATAGGCAAAGTAAAAAAAGAGTAGCCTGAATTTTGCCAAAATATTTCACAAAAGAACAAAAAAGTCCGTGAATATATCATTTATTCAGTGGCATAATTTGGATTCCGGAATGGTGGGGATCATTTTTCTGAATCGAAAATTATAGGGGTTTCGTTTTTTCAGACGTTGTCACCGTTGTCACTTTTTTACAGAACACTAGAAAATTGTTTTTCGCTCAATTATAAGCAATTTTTGATCATTTATAGCACGTATTTTTTCGGTGACAACATTGCCAACTTTGTCACCATGGTGACAAGTTGTCACCACTGGTAACAAGTTGTCGAAAAAATTAAAAAATCGAAAAAATTTAAAAAATTGGAAAAAATTGAAGAAAATTGGGAAAAAATTTGAAAAAAATTGAACCGAAAAACACAAAAAAATTTTTGGGACGATCCCTTGAGCGCCAAAGGCGCTTGGTCTCTTGGTAGTACAAGTACAATAGCATAATTCAATGTGTATGATATAATCAATATGTATGATTCAAAGCTATGAATCGGATATTTATCAAATAGTATAAAAAGGATTCAGTGATAATGAATATAGTTTGATGATAGAAAAGGAAAAGCGTTTAGATAAAAAGGGGAGTGCCTTTTATATTTATACTCGTCATTCAGATGAATTTTTGCAAAAAATCAAAATGTCATGCCACAATTTCTTCAAAAAAGTGGCTTTTTTAATTTTTTTTCACGGAAATTTATTTTTCTAAAAATAAGCCTTCTAGGAATAATTTTATGCGGGAAATAGATTGCACGCATTCCCGGAGCGTGAAAACGCTTCCTTGGATCTGTTTCAGAGAAAAATTGGTTTTGAAGCGAAGCTGGTTAAAAGAAAAAGTGAAAATTGTCATTTTCTGTACCAGAGAATCGCTTTTATGCTTCAAAAACGTGTGCAATCGATTTCTCACATAAAATTACCTAGAGAGAGAGAGAGATTTCCAGATTTAAAAAAATGCGAAAAATAAAAATAACCATTTTTCCTGAATCAGGGAAGCGTTTTCACACTCTGGGAATGCGTNCCTAGAGAGAGAGAGAGATTTCCAGATTTAAAAAAATGCGAAAAATAAAAATAACCATTTTTCCTGAATCAGGGAAGCGTTTTCACACTCTGGGAATGCGTGCAATCGGTTCCCCGCATAAAATTACCCCTAGAGGTCTCATTTTTAGAAAAATAAATTCCCGGACCCCAAAAAATAAAAAAGAACTTCTTTACCTATTAATTTGCAAACAAATAGTTTCCTCGTGTTCATGAAAATTTCTGACATTATAATAAGTTGATCAAAGCAACAACTAGACTCTTGTTTTTTATTGCTAATCACAATTTTTGGCACTATAACTTTCGCCACGTTTCATGTTCGCTATAACTTGTTTCACCGAAAGAGAAAAAAATAGTTCGGGGAGCATAGCATAATGGCTAAAGCTCTCGCTTTGCACTCCGATAGCGAGGGTTCAATCCCGGAGGTCGAAATCAGAAATATCATAAAGTCTGTTTTTTCGCAAATACCGAATTGCGGATTTGTAGTTTGTACATTTTTGTAGTTTGGGATCCATTCCGAAGTTCGGACGTGTTTCTTGTTAGGTATTTGGTCAGAAATTAAAACCCGTTGTCTTCATGGCGCAGTTGGTAAAGCGTTAGTTTTTCAGGTTCAAATCCGGGGTGGCGAACATTTCTTTTTGCCTCATTTTGTGTTTGCAAAGACAAACCGGCAGATTGTCGAAATAAGTTGAGTTTTCGCACGAAATTATTTCGGTAATCTGTCGGTTTATAGTTTGTNCCTCATTTTGTGTTTGCAAAGACAAACCGGCAGATTGTCGAAATAAGTTGAGTTTTCGCACGAAATTATTTCGGTAATCTGTCGGTTTATAGTTTGTGTGCATGACAAAAGTTAGGGTGACAAAACTCGTGACAAAAGTTATAGTACCCTAAAAGTTAAATGTAAACAATAGATCAAGACTTATACACCAACCTATATTCAAGTGACTAATCGATAAACTATAATCGAAATATTTATACTAAAAATATTCAAGAATCTATTTTCGGCTAAAAATGGTGGAGAAGAAGAAATGTCGTGTAGCAATTATTGGAGCTGGTGCTAGTGGTTTGCCTTCATTGAGGTAAGGAATATTATTATTTGAGTAGATAAAATATTTATCTGAATATATTTAGGCTTAGCCATATCCTTAGCCTGAGACTTAAGCTTAGCCTTGGGCTTAGGCTTAGCCTTATTTTAGACTTAAGCTTAGTCATAGGCTTAGCCTTAGGCTTAGTCATAGGCTTAACCTTAGGCTTAGTCATAGGCTTAGCCTTAGGCTTATCCTTTGTCTACTTAAATAAATATATTGTCTACTTAAATAAATATTTTATCTATTCAAATAAATAAAATATCTACTCGGTTAAATAGGTTCCTTGAGATAATAGTTAATTTTAATATTTGGGCAGTGGGGTGGGCAAAAATTAAGAAATTTACCTAACAAAGGCCAAAACTGTTCGTTCCAAAAAAAGTAAAAAAGAAAACTGTCATATTTGAACCTCACGGTCATCCGTCACGGTCGTCCGTCATGGTTATCCGTCATGGTTATCCTTAAAAATAAAAAGTTTCATAAAATATCATCAAAACAAAAATTGTAGAGCATTAAATTTTGAACATCTTTTCTTTGGACGCTTTGTTTGAAAAAATTTACTGAGTGAGATATTGATCGGTGAAGGTTGACTCGGGGACTGATGACCTAAGTGACGGGTTTTTGGAAGAATGGTTTTCCTCAAAGAAGAAAGGTTTCTTCCATGATGCCTTGGACAAATTGCCAGAAATTTGGCAGGAAATAATTGATAATGGTGGTGCTTATATAAAGCAATAGTTTATTTATCAACGATTTTTGTTGAAAATAAAATTTTAAATCAAAACATGAAAGCCGAAAATTAGAAAAAAAGTAACCTCAACATTTTTTCGACAAAATTTTTTTCGAAAAATTGAGTTTTCTCACCAATTATTAAGGTATTTTTGGCCAATTTTTTTTCAAAATGTTCCTCATTAAGAGTACTATCAGTTACAGAAAAAATTATTTCAGTTCAAGGCCTATAAAATTTATTTTTGAATTTTTTAAAATTCACTACTTAGTTACCAACCTAATAATTTTGAGGCATGCTTTTCTATATGGAGTTGAACCAGTTCTTTTTGAAGCATCAGATTGGATTGGCGGGTTGTGGCGATACAAGCCATATGATACAGACGGTAACATTTTCCTATATCCATCTCTCATCATAACTATCGTTTTAGAATCGTCTGTCATGAAAACAACAGTCCTAAATACATCCAAAGAAATGGCAGCTTATAGCGATTTTCCACCACCAGCTGAATTTGCCAACTTTATGCACAACACTCAAATGCTAAAATATTTGGAGCTTTATGCAACACAATTCGATATGCTTAAATATATTAAGTTCAATCATCGTATCGTGAATATTGAGCGTGCTAAAAGTTATAACGAGGATGGAAAATGGATTGTTACTTATACAGATGAGTAAGAATTTAAAGGACCGCTACAGTGCTTGAATCTATTGTACAACAGATTTTCTGTTTTGTTTTACAAGAACCGGGGAACCGAGCGCTTCGCGCTCGGAAGGGAGAAGAAGTTTGAACATTAAAACTGAAGTTCAACAACACAACAGCTTGCAACACAACAGTTTTAACATGACAGATTCAAACACTGGACCGCTATCGTGGAAATCCCATACTTTATTTAAGTCTTTTAGCCAAGGTCAAAAGCAACAAGAAGAATTTGATGGTGTTCTTGTAGCAACTGGCCATCATGCAAAACCTTACTACCCAGAAAAGTGGCATGGACAGGATTCTTTCAAAGGGAAGATTATTCATTCCCATGATTATAAAAGCTGTCAAGGTTACGACGATAAAGTTGTTGTGGTAGTTGGAATTGGAAATTCTGGTGGTGATGTTGCAGTCGAGCTTGCCAAAATTTGCAAGCAGGTATATCATGTGCTTTATTATAAAACGGAAAAGTCGAATTCGAAATCTCAAGTTTTAAATTTAGCGAAAACAATATGGGTGTCGAATTTTATAGAAAATTGCCATTTTTAAGCTGAAAATTCTGACAATTTTTGGTACAAAAAATGGTAATCTTGATGAAAAAATTTACAATTTTGAGCATTTTTAGTGTTAATTTGATACATTTTGGTCATTTTTTGGTTAAAAAATCATTCATACGATCAGGGTCCTAAAAAATCGCGAAAAGCCTCTTTTTTTACCCATCCTGTATAAATTTCACAATCACATTTCCCACTCTGGGGCAGTAAGTAAGATCTTTTTAGGTTTATCTATCAACTCGAAGAGGAGCATGGATAGTACACCGTATTTTTGACTATGGTGAACCAATTGATATGGCTCTATCTAGCCGAATTAAAACCCTTCCAAGTGAACTTTTACCTTTAAGTATAAAAAACTGGATCGCCGAAAAATTGCTTCAAAAGAGATTTGATCATGCAAAATATGGATTAAAACCCAAACATGGTTTTTATGGGTAAGAGGTGAGATGTCTGCTAAAATTTATACTTTTTTAGTCAAAACCCAACAGTAAATGACGATCTTCCCAATCGTATTGCTAATGGAACAGTTTTAGTAGTACCCAATATAAAAGCATTTACAGAAAATGGTGTGATTTTCGAAGATGGTACAAGAATCGAGAATGTTGATGAGGTTACATTTTTATAAGGGGTCTTCATTGACAACTTCTCTTGGATATATATAAAAATTTCACTCGTATGCGTGGCGGAGCGGCGAACGAAGCTTAAGAAATAAACTCTATATTTAAATGCAGACTCTTGCCACTTCACTATAGAGGATGAATTTTTCTCCCCAGAAAATGCCCTGTATAAAAACATATTTGAAATTTAGGTGATCTTGTCAACCGGATATTCTTTCGATTTCTCTCTTCTTGAAGGTGGAACTTTAGTGCCAGTAAAGGACAATGAAGTCTCTTTGTATAAATACGTTTTTCCACCAGACTTGAGTGATCATAACTCTCTTGGAATTATTGGTTTAATCCAGGTACTATTTAAATTTATTCCAAGTTTACAGGCCTTACCGGGAGTACATGTACTCCCTCCACCCCCCAAGAGCAAAAAAAGCTAAAAAATAAAAAAATTCAAAGGGTTCCCTTTAAGTTTTTGACCTCTTTAGGATCTTGTATCCCCCCCCCCCATAAAAAATCCCGAATAAGGCTCTGCAAGTTTACTTTTATCTAGCCGCTCGGGTCGATAATGACAGCTGCTGAAATGCAAGCTCGTTTGTTTTTCGATGCCTTTGTTGGAAATACAAAACTTCCATCTAAAAGTGAAATGCTAGCTGAAGTCAAGGCAAAGAAGGATTATCTAACAAATCGATATGTGCATTCAAGACGGCATACTATTCAGGTATATTCATATTTCATATATATTTTTTACCTCCCCCTCCCCATTATCAAAAATGCACTAGCGTTATCAACTTTTTGTGGAGAGAGTTAGCTCCCATAGCATGATAACGTAATATCTAGATGGTCCCTATATGAGTTCGATATAAATTTTTTGTCGAAAAAATTTTTTACCCTCACCCCCTTGTTAGGGTCAAAAAACACTAAAATCGACAAAGTCGATCTTCTGAAAAATTTAAATTTTTCTCGCGCTAATTTTGAACGCAAAAGATTCCTCAGAAAATTTGACTAGGTTCATCTACATTTAGCAGGTTAAAAGTTTTTAGTCTTGTTCTGAAATTGATCTCAAAGTTTGGCTAATTTCAAAAATCGTTTTTTCGGGCTTTTAGAGATTAGCCAAAACTTTGACGCCATTTTCCGAAAAACTAAAAACTTTTGGCCTTCGAAATTTAGATACCCCTAGTCAAATTTTCTAAGGAATCTTTTGCGCAAAATTAGCGAAATAAAAATTTTTTCAGAAAATTGACTTTGTCGATTTTAACTTTTTTGATCTGACAGTCTGTCAGATCAAAAAAGTTAAAATCGACAAAGTGGGTGAGATTAAACAATTTTTTCTACAAAAATTTATATCAAACTCATATATGTGCTATTAGAATACGTGTTTCATTTTTACAAATTTTAAAATGCAGATTTTGAAAATTCCAGCTACGCCTTTGCTCCATTCCCATCGAAAAGGATGGTAGTGGGAAGTGTGAAGAATAACAGTGCAATATTACAAAATTCGCATAATTCTGTTTTTTGACACCTTGTTTATCTTCAATTTTAGGTTGACTTCAAATACTTGGGTGAACTGGCTTTGTTGATGGGAGCTTATCCTCATCTTAAAGACTACATTTTCTCAGATCCAGTCTTGACTTATCATTTACTCTTCGGCCCTGGTACTGCCTATAAATACCGCCTCAATGGACCATATCCATGGCATGGTGCACGAGATGCCATTTTAACAACACAATATCGAGTTGACAAAGGATTTAATCCAATCAAGAAAGAGTATGAGTTCAGTAAAGAAAAGAAAGATGCCATGGGTTTTAATCCAATAAGTCTTATCCATTTACTGGTTATTAGCTTCGTTTTACTTACATTTGCTTTTATTTTTTATTAAAATTTGTATAAAAAAGTTTTTTATACGTAGTTATTATGGACGATACTTCGAAAATTCCGGAGCTACTACATAATAAAGAGGGAGGTCACCCACGTGAAAAAATTTTCGAAAATTTGTTTTCTGGAAATGATTCCTCTAGGGGTAAAAACATGCGGGAATCAAAATTTGACATTTTCAAAGCGAAAAAACGCTTCCTTGATTCAGGGAAAGTGTATTGAAGCGAAAAGTCGCAAAAAATGTAATTTTTGTCTAAAAACGATCCTTTTTGGGGTAAAAATGTGCGGGGAATCTGAATTTGACGTTTATAAAATTCCTCGGATTCAAGAAAAGCTGTGCAAAAATTCGAGTAATGAAGATAAGAAAAAAATCCAGGATGGAATAAGTGGAAAATCGGTGATCATAGCTAAATTTATGTTTAATAAGTTTTTCTGATGTAAATTACAATTTTATACAAGATTCAATGCCTTATTTATCGTTTGCAAAAAGAATTCACTTCGAGCAGGATCAAACTAGCCCCTATAGCACGAGTTTCTGACGTCCTAACCACTTGACTATGGCTTGCAAAAATTTTGAATCTGGTGCAGAAAAGGACTATAAAGTGTAAACTATTGATATTTTACCACACAACCAATTCTCTATATTCGGGCTTAATTGAAAGCTTTTTAACCGTTTCATAGCCAAGCATCATCCAAAAGGAAAAACTTCCTGCTGCAATACATCGTGGTGCTAGACCTTTATAGAAAACTCTGTATTTTTCGTATTTGATTTACACCCTTCCATATCGAAAAAGTAAAATTTTAACAAAAATGTACTTTTAAAAAATTGATTTTAGACGGTCTTCTAAACGAAAAACTTCTCCGACCACTAACGTTCATTATGATCATTATTGTTTTCACATATCCTGTTTCTTTTGGTGCACATCTTGTAGCCACGTATTTGGATGCACAAACTAGCGCGATCGTAAATAACTATAGCTCCGTTTTAACCAATATCGGCATCGCTATCAATTATTTTGTTTACTATGCTTTTTGGTAAGTTAAAAAAGGGGTTTTAAATGATAAGATAAATGGCTTTTAGCAAGGACTATAGGCTCGAATTTCAAAAACAACTCGCTTTCTTACCATGGTTCAAAAAACTTAAAAGAACAACTCCTGTACCAAAGAAAAATCAAAAATTTAAGCAGTCTGCTATCCAAGTTAAAACCATTAGTCACATGAATATCAATATTTGAAATTTTTTTGTAAATTTTATATTGCATGTACTCATTTTTTGTACATAAAACTTTTTTATTCAATAGCCATTTTTGTTAAAGACAATGCATCGATATCAGTACAAAAGTCCTTAAAACATTGACACCTCGTCATATCATTTTTGGCTCTAAAGAAAATGCAACTTTTTCTTTAGAGTCAAAAATGATCAAACTTTTCTCTCGCCTTCGATAATTCCACGTTTACGAGCGGATAATAGAAGTATCTGTTCCAAGTAAATGCCGAAAACAGGCACCAGCTCATAAATAAATTCTCGAATCTATACGGGGACATCAATATAGGCGAATGTAATTTTTCTTTCACCTTCAGTAATTCCACACGGATAACAGATGTAACTGTTCTAATTCCGGAATCGGGAGCATTTTTCTGAACCGAAAATCATAAGGGTTCAGGGGCGAAAAGTTGGTACCACCCGCACCCCGTGTGGTCAGAGGCGAAGGGGTGGTACCACCCCACCACCCCGGGTGGTACCAACTTTTCGCCCCCTGTAAGGGTTTCATTTTTTTCAGACTTTAGAAGTTTTTGAAAAAAATCATAGAGTCCTCACTTATGATTGTATTTTTTCGGCCCTTCGGATCGAATGGAAGGGAGCATCCGCTTGATCCCCTATACTTACGTCACTACATTCATTTTGCATGGGCCTAAAGAGTATAAGTTTCGAAAAGTTCATTACGTAAGAATATAGTTTTTTGTAAAGTTCATTACGTAAATGCACGTATAATAGCATAATTCAATTGTATGATAATCTATGAAACGGATATTTATCAAATACAAGGTGCGGCATAATAAACCGGTCACATGAAAATGTTCATGATCACATATCGTTATAAGGATGTTTATTAAAACCATAACAAAACGACAATTATAAACAATGACCGCCCTTAGCTTCTACACAGGCTTTCAACCACTTGGGGAAAATTATCAACAATTTTTTCCGGACTAGTTGACAATAGATAAAATGAACATTCTCAGCTGACCGGTTTATTCTGTCGCACCCTGTAGTATAAAAAGAATTCAGTGATAACGAATATATTCCGATGATAGAAAAGGGAGAGCGTTTAGATAAAAAGGGGAGTGCTATTTTTATTTATACTCGTTGTTCAGATGAGTTTTTAAAAGAACAATCAAAAATGTCATGCCACAAATTCTTCATCTTGTTTATTTTCTTCAAATTCTCCACATCAAGTTATTATTGCCCTCCAGCTAATGTTTTGAATGGAATATGTTATCATATTTTTAATGATTACTATTCTCGTGGTTGGTTTGACGCCGAAGCTTTCTGTGCAAATGACGGAGGCCAACTTGGGAACATAAAAGACGCGTTTATAAACAATTTTGTAGCTAAAATTGCAAATAATGGCTTCACTTATGCGGATTATTGGATTGGAGGACTAGTTGACATAGATAAAGCTACCAATAGGACCGTTTGGAAATGGATCGATTATAATTCTTTCAACTATACTAACTGGGATAGTAGTAAGTTAATAATAACGAACAGGACGAGGCGCCTTGGAATAAAGAATAGGCGCTTATTCTTTATGCCAAGATGCTGAAGGCGCCTCTTTCTCTAGCTAGAGAAAGAGCCTCCCTGATCAAGATTCGCCTCAGGATTGGAATTATATATCGTGGGGGTACCCGATCCAAAAACCTTATATATGGGTTAGGGTATAGGGCTCTATAAAGATCGGGGAATCGAATTTTTAAAAACAACTTATGACGTTCGTCATAGCTTGGTGAGAGGAGTAAAACGGGTACCATAAAGTGGGGATTTCCGACTCGACTCAAAACACACTTTTTAGGTGGCATCCCTGCGTGATCGTGGGGAGGGGTATCCCATGATATAATACTCGATCTACTTCTCTTATCGAGACGAGTCGATTGGAATCGATTTTGATGCGATTGGAGTGAAGGGACAGAGTAAAACTGGTGAATCACCCGGGGTGAATGAAAGCGAGTGAACGAAAAAATAAAACGGATGAATGCGGGTGAATGAGGTTTAAAAGCCGATTTTCGAAAAGTGATCTTTGCAAAGTCCCTGTATTTTATGCGCTCTACATTTTTTATTCAAAGCATTTTGCTCCATTCCTCTTCATTGAAATACTTTAAAATCCTTTAGTTTTTAGCGGAGTAAAAAGGTGATCGAAAAAAACCAGATCTCATTTTTCATTTACCCCGGGTGATTCACCCGTTTTACTCTGTCCCTGGAGTGAAGGAAAAAGTTTTGTGGAATTACGGACAGAATAAGACAGATTAAGGGAGTAAGGATATGCACGGTGTGACAAACTGTGTCTCAGCGTGGGAAAATGTCACAATGTTTTTCGCATTTTTCCATTTTTGGCACCACTTTGGAACGCCGTAGTATGGATTACTTCAATGATTTATGTTTACTTGATTATTTAGGCTATTCTAATAAAAGCTATGTTGGTCAATGTCTCACTCAAAATCTTTATACGGGAAAGTGGTCTACTTCCGGATGTGATGAGCAAAAAAATTTTGTCTGCGAATATGCAAATACTAGTCAATTATGCCCAAATTGGGATTCTATGTATTTCATCACTCACGTGACCGCTTTTGGGAATAAATGTTATGGAATAGTAAATTTATTCCAAATTTACATTATTTTTAAGTTTTTAGAGTAGCGGTGTTTATAATTGGTCTTCAGCCTTATCAAATTGTCAAAAATTTAATGGCTCTCTAGTCTCTATCCATAGTTATAATGAAGACAAGCTAATTTCAAGTAGATCTCACTAATAATTTTAGCCAACTTGATTTTGACAAAAAAATTTTAGGGTTAACTAGTGGATATACATTTATTGGTTTAATGGATCCTACGAATAATGGCAATAACACTGAAAATTTTATTTGGTCCGATTCTAGACCTATGGATTATTCAAACTGGTGCCTAGCTTCAAACTCTATAAACGGATCATGCGTATTATATGATAGTGATGAAGGGTGTTGGTATAGTCGTAGTTGCCATGAATACTCAACATATGTGTGCGAATATTATCTATAAAATCTTTATTATGTTTATGTAATTACTAAATTATAAATTTATCAAAATGGCTTTTTCCGAATACTTAAACCAATCTAACCACATGTTGAGGTGTCATATTGTTAGGTTCAAGTTGCCTGACGATGACGAAGTATCGAAACGAAAATGTTAATCGATAATAATTTATTCAATCAATTCATTTAGTCTGAAGAACTTCATGTAGATCTTCAGTTTAGCGCTATTTCTGAAACAGTTTTTTGTTTCTGAGCCAGAGAAAGAGGAAGATCGAAACGAAAATGTTAATCCATATATAAATTACAATCGAACAAAGCGAATTGATTGAATAAATTATTATCGATTAACATTTTCGTTTCAATACTTCTTCATCGTCAGACAATTTTAACACAATGACACTTCAACATCACACATGCTTAAGTGTGAGGTGTAAGACTAGAGAAGAATAATTTTTTATGGTATTAAAATTTTTTCTTTTGATCGGATTCTGAATCCGATTCTGAATTAGAGAATGTGACAAAGGCAATAGAAAATAGGAAAACTGAGAGAAATCAGATCTAGAGCTCAAAGAGCCATTTAGAGACTAGAAAGATGCTCTTTTTAGCAGCAAAAAATATTACCGAATTGCTTTATTTAAAAAAATGCTATTTACAATTAGATCAAATTTAATTTTTTCACTATTATGATCTTTTCGTTAATCTCGAAATCGGAGTTACAGTTAATGGAATTACAGTTATAATTGTAACTTTATTCTTCATAAAACATCTAAAAATTTTAGGCACTTTAGCCATTTGTCGATAACTTCTAATTTGAATAACAAACGCCACAAGTTGAACAGTAGTCCTCCAAATAACTCTTCTACAGCTATAAATATACAAAATGTCAATAAGCCTGTGAAATGGAGTAATATAACAATAATAATCGCTTTTGCATAAGATGATAAATAAAATATAGGGTATTAGTGAAATTGCAAAAATAATCGCATTAATAAAATTTTGTAAGAGGAAAAAGAACTCGTTCCATAGCTTTGCTTTTGTCCAACCACCTGGATGATATTTGAAGAATTTTGCTAGCTTTATCATAGTCAAAGTGTCGATAAGAAATGAAACGAATACTCCGATGTAATCTACGTAATTATAGGCAGCATAGTAGGTTTTAAGGGACTCTGTGGCTAAGTCATATAAAAAATGGCCGAAAAAGTAAAAGTCGACGTTCTTTTGGAACATAATAGGCCCACATGCTAGACATACAAGTATAAATATTAGGACGGAGAGTATCACCAAGTATTTGTTGTGGAAATGTTTTCTAAAAAAGGATTTTTAGTTTTACACTTGCTACAGGATGATTCTCGATTGCAAATACTTTTTTGGCACCAATATTCTGGATTTGGATTCTGAATCCGAATTCTGGATTTTGAATCCGAATTCTGGATTCGGATTTTGAATTAAGATTCTGGATTTTGAATCCGGAATCTGATTCTGAATCCGGATTTTGGATTCTGATGAGGTGAAGCATCTTAAATTCGACTCAAGTTAGGATACTTCGAGTAAAAAACTCCAATTATTATTACCTATAAAATACAGGAAAATAAAGAGCGGTCATTTGATTCAACGATTTCACGGTTCCAATAACAGTAGATGTCATAGACGTTATTAGATGTATGAAAAAGATGGTATATGACAATTCATGACCTAGGAATTCTAACAAATGGCTTGCAGTGACTATTTCATGCTCGTATAAGATGAAATATCCACCTTCCAAAATTAATACATTTAGTATAAATATAAGATCTACGAAGGCGATTATAGCACATAAGATATCTAAAAGTTACTAACTATTAGATACCGGAAACCGGGGGCCCGGTTCTTTCGGGAATCCCCATTTTTGACTACTAAAATAATTTTTTCAGGGAAAGTGATGTTCTACAAAATTGTTACCCATAAAATTTCGGGTTGAAGCGACCTCTTGTTGTCGATCTTTCTTTGAAACTTGTAGAATAAAATCCCCGACCGGGAATCCCCAGTTTTTTTCCATCTCTACTAACTATAGCCTAAGAACGTACCTAACGAAGTTCTTTGATCACTTTTCTTAAATAAAACTAAAATCATGACAAAAATCGACACCACTACTCCAATCACACCAAAAGGAATCAAAATGTATAAATTATCAAAGCCTAATTGATCGTAGATATAACTAAAATTCAGCATAGTTTCCACAACATTCTCATCATAATTCTTTAGTCTACAATACTCGATAATACTAGCAGCTACACAACTATCATAATATTTTCCAGTTTGAGTCCCAACGACAGCATAAACTTGAGCGCAAGCGTCGTAGATAGGAAATATAGCTTCTACCCATTCATAATTGAGAAAGTTTGGAACGAGAGCGAGAGCATCAAAAACTATTAATTCTGTTGAATTTGAAATGCTGTTATTGTATTTTAAATATGGGTACCTAAAAATGGATATGTATGCAGAATCAAGATAACTAGAGGGCATCTGCTCGCTAAACGAACGCCTGCACAATGTATGCAGATAAATAATCTAAGCGGACACTGCAGATATATGGTGGATTTATGAGAGGTACTTAGAGTGTCTACGGGAGTATATAGGTGGTTTATGGGGTATATAAGGTGTCTAAAATGGTATATAATGGGTCTAAGGTTTATATCACACTTGGGCAAGGAGTGGGTCAACACACTTCTATGTTGCCTTTTGGGGGTCAAATTTCGGCAAACATGTCGCTTTTGGTATAAATATACAGCAAAAAACCAAAGGGTTTTTGATGAATATTTCGATTTTTACGAATTTTGGAATTTTTGATGAATTTTTCTATTTTTTACGGCCAAAAAAAGGGTCGTCAAACGTGTCGCTTTTAGGATTTTTAGTCGTCAAACGTGTCGCTTTTCGGTTTACCAGCCTACCCCCTTGCCCATGTATGGTCTATATAGGGATCTATGGGGCTACACCATGGTATATGCTGGGTCTATGGGGTTATAGATGGTTTATATGGGTAATAGGATCTTCTGTTGGCTATACAGGGGTCTTGTGAGTATATAGAGAGTTTATGTGGTATTTAGGGGATCTTTGGAAGTATCTAGATGGTCATAGTGTGAAAATAATATACATAGATAAAGTCTCATTCGGCTCTTTGTTGATTAATTTCTCCGCCGCAACTGTTTGTTTGATAATATAACCACATCCAAAGCATGAAAAAGAGTTGGCTTTGATCAATTGACTGTTATTTTTAAATTCGTAGTTATTCGGTTCATGAATAATTTTTCCATTCAGGGATTGAAGGGGTTTATAATTGTCATGTTCAATAACTCGAGTGTACATATGACAACCTTCTTCTTCGTCACAGTATGGGATAACTTCAACATAAGTCTGAGCATTTGGGTATAGACTTTGATAACATTCTCTATTTTCATCACAAATACAAAACTGTTGACAATTCTCAGCAGTGTCTATGATTATGGCAAGTCTAAATTGTAAAAAATAAATATTTAACTGGTTGTGGAACACTTGTTTCCAATGGAATTTGTTCCCCGCAAATAGTAAAATTTGCATATTCACTACTTGCGGGGAACAAGTGTCCATGGGGAACAAATGTCCCCTCTTATTTAACTTTAGAACGGTTGTGAGACACTTTTTTCCAACGTTATTTGTTTTTCATGCACATCCCGTAGCTAGTAATTGTTACCTCTAGAAAGTCATTTTTCAAACAGAATTTTTTTTGGAGAAAGGGCCCTAATTTGCACCCTCTTTAACCGAAAATTTGCTTAAAACAACTAACTAACCAACCTATTTTCATCATATATCTTTTGATCATTTAAAGATTTGATATCTTTCGATGTCATAGCCTTCCAAAAATATCTTTCTCTTTCACTTTGAAGACATTTAGCAATGGGAAATGCTGTTTGTCCCAGCTTTGTACCATATGAATACTCAACTATTGTTAAGCCGACAGAATTAGGTGGAGGTATACATTTTAAATTTAAATATTCATCGATATTAGTTGTGTTCTCTTTCAACTTGTTATACTCTCTAGCATTCGCTTTAATACAAATATCATAAAATTCTCGCTCGCGATAAAAGTTGGCACAACCTCGAGCAATTGCTATATATGAGCTATTATCACTTAGATTTTGATAAGAATCCAAAATTTCATTATATATGAATGTCTTATTATAAACGGTGTAATTGTATCTAGAATTCCATAAAAATCATCCTTTAAAAAAATACCTAGATATCGTTTTATTAGGGTCAATTTCGGTTTCTCCGCTACATTTGACATTTTGTATATCAACGCATCCATTACAAGAAACAGAATATGCTCGAATCAGTTTTCTATTAACTCGAAAAGTCCATGAAATGTTATTAGAAAGACCGCCAAATTTGGTACCATTTAAAGTTATTAGAGGTCCATAAGGTCCATATTCATCCACTTTAGCATACATATAGCAAGTTTCATTGTCGCAATAAGGAATCAATTCTATTCTGGCTTGCCAATCTTGAGAAAAATGTTGATAGCAATTTTGGTCTTCATCACAAATGCAAAAATTTTTGCAGTTATAGTAGGTGTTGATGACCATGGCAAGTCTACAAAATTATTTAAGAAAAATATAGAAAATGTAGAAAGTCTAGGAAATCTATGAAAACCTAGAAAAACCTATAGGAAATCTAGAAAATCTAGAGGCAAATTAAAAAATATAAAAGTTTAGAAAACTCTCTAAAAAATCTTACAACGCCCTGTATGCTTACCTTCTATTATCATAAGCACCATTCAAAAGGTTTGTCTCATTAGAAAGAATGGGCTTTCAATAATATCGTGTCATATTACCACAAGAACATTCTCCCACCGGAAAAGTTGTACGCTCAAGTTCTGTCCCAACGGTATTACTATCAAAAACTAGCTCAGCTGTATTAGACAGCGTTGTACATCCATTCGAAATCATTTTACTGATATGATAACTAGATATTAGAAAGAAATAAAGATTTATTATTTTCATGACGCCAATAAATTTCGATGGAATTTTGGAATTGTGGTAAGAAAATGTTTAATTTGTACTTTTTAATGAATTCTTGTATGGTATTCTCAATATAATTTGCTAAAATTGATTACTTTTTAATGAATTCTTTTTTTATTTAGCATCTTCTCGGAGAAACTATATCCCTTTTTGTGGGTTCGCTTATGTTCTCTAAAATAAAACATGTTTGGTGCATTACAATTCATAGTTCTTATGTTGAAAGCATACCTGGTGAATTACGGCATATTTCATAGAAAATGATTAATTTTTCGCAAATTACATTAAAGAGTGACCAAACATCGCGACAAGATCTCCGACAAAAAATTTTTTTCATGATTTTTTCAGAATGATCCTTATAGGGGTATTTTTATGCGAGAAATCGATTGCGCATTTCCGAGGCGTGAAAACGCTTCCAGCCCGGCATCGGAGCGGCCGGGTTGGATCTTTTTTTTGGTCCCCTCTTATTTTGGAAAATTTTCGAAAAAAACATAAGGGGGACCAAAGCAAATTTTTGAAAGTTTTAAGAACCCAACCAGCACCAGACCCCCTCTACCCCTGTCTGTTTGTCCACCTATACATTGGATAGAGCCAAAATATGCAGAAAAATCTGAAGAATATTTTTTCCAAAAGCATCAAACTACGCAGAGTTCACCATAAGAAGTTAAGACAATTTTTCCCGAAATTTCCCGATTCGGGAATTACCAATCCTACTGTTAAGTCCATTCGATAGTTTCAAGTTGAGTTGGTTTCTTTTACCAAACCAATCCAACCACCCACTATTTTAAAAAGATTTTTTAAACCCTTTCTATACGACCTTAATATATACAATGTTATACATGTATCGATGATTACAGAAAAAAGATAATACGAATCTTTCAAATATTGGTCCAACAGATATAGCGTAAAAAATAAATCATCATTTTTTCTCGCATGAAAGATGCCGAAGCAAAAGTCGTAGCAAAAATTCAAAATTGAGGATATTAAAGACAGACAAGCGTGGGATAGACAAATTAAAGAAGCACGGCGTAAATCATTTAACGTAGTAAGTCGAGAATTACTGTTAACAAGGGTCATCATATATCGAATTTTTAGAAAAACAAAAAAAGTACAAATAAAAGTCCCTAATAGTGGTACCATCTCGGCTATTAGTATGATAAAAGATTGATTGTAAATATAATAGTAAATATAAAAAGCAGTAAGAAAAATGGAGTCATATGTTATTACACTTATTGGAAAAGAAAAAAAGATGTCAAATGGTTTTTGCTACACACTGCCATAATGATAAAAGAAGATATTAGCTATTGTTGGTACCGAAACGTTTGTCATATATAGCACTGTGACAAAACCCTCGTAACCGGGTCAAAAATGCCGATCTTTGCAAAAAACAATCCAAAAATTGAGGCATGCTCAAAGATTGGAGTATAACTTTTTATTGAAGCAAAAACTTGCTATAGGTGTCAATATAAGATCTGTAGCGCAGATCATCAGTTTTCACAAGAGTGGTCAACGAGCTCTCAATTTAATTCCCTCACCGAGATATCCTCAAATTACAAAAAAGATGTCAAAATATTGATATAGACACCTTCCTGAGGCTCTACATCCTCATAGAACAACTTTTTAAATTTTTTTCTTTTTTTTATAATTATTAGCTCAATGAGTACTATTTATCGCAACCTTTGTGCAACAAAGCATTCCCCTTGTTAAAGGGCTAGATAGTTCTGCTGACAAATAGAACACTTCAACCATACATGGGCAAGCAGGGGGGGAGGGTACTGGGCCCCAAAATACGAATTGGTCCTAAAGGTTGCTGTCGACCAAAAAAAACGTCGACAGGCAAAAAAGTCGAAATAAGAATTCGTTCTCGATTTATGAATTCGTATACGAATTTTCACAACGAATTCAGTCTGGGCGGCTTCCCAAATACGAATTGGTCCATTAATTTTTCCCCCTATACGACGAATTAGGGGGGGGGGTACAGTACCCCTCCCCCTTGCCTATGTATGACTTCAACCTTTCTTACTGTAAAAAAATTAAATAATAATTCTTAAAAAATGTTATTAAAGCACGTTCCGCGAGAGAACCGAGCTTCGGATGTCACAAAAATTTTTCATCGCTGAACGAAAATTTAGGTGGATATTCTGATAGAACTCACTGAGTTATGCAACTTTAGTTCTGGGCTCCCAACCCGGCGACCTTTCCCCTTGGCGCTATAGCCCCTAGAAGTTGGAGAAAATGGCCATTTTTTGACCAAACTTGGACCGTCTCTAAGCCATTAAGTCTTTTAGCTTTTGACAAACGGTTTTTGAATTTTGTAGCTGGAGATTGGGGCTTCATTTTATGTCAAGACCACCTTGGCCCCAGACACTCACATAATTTTATACTTGGCCAAATATCCAAAAATACCCCAAAAATTGACGCCCCCTCACGGAGTCAAAGTACCTAAAGTACCCTTAAACGTTCGGCGCCCAACTCGAAACTTTCTATAAAGATAACTCAATATATGGGGAACGTTTATGCAAAAAAAAATTTAAAAAATTGAAGGGTCCAAAAAAATAGTTTCACAGGTTTGAAGTTCGGCTATCCGGTCCTACTCGAAATCTAGGATAGCGAAATTTGCCATAATTTATATATATTCGGAAAATTCATGAAAAATGGAGCATTTTTTGTTTTTACAGTAAATTCTGAATCGTCATCGTTGTCGAGATAATCGCGTTTGAAGTTGGCTATTTTT
>OZJO01016133.1:0-10779 GCA_900406225.1 Acrobeloides nanus | reverse complement strand
TAATTAGAATTGATATTGCTCATAAATACCATTTAAATTCACGGTTGTGTGCTATAAGCATTTGGCTATTTTCTTATTCCCGCTGGGTGCACTGAATGGGGCCAACCTCTGGATAAATATTTTAATCGCCAGATAAAATCTTTTCTTCGAACTATTTCCGGCAAAATCCGTCTTCATTATACTGTTTATGCATTTCAGTTGTTAATGAAGGATGCCATTTAAAAGATTGTCAAAGAACAGCTCATATTTAATGTGCTTTTTGTGACTATTATTATTGTCTAGAACATTTTCTATTTGGATATGAAAATCATGAATGTTATAGAGAATTTATTGATAGTTTTGAAGAACAAAATTCGTCAGAAGAAAATAATGAAGAAAAATCCGATGAAGAGGAACCCGATGAAGAGGAATCAGGCGAAGAGGAATCGGAAGAGGAGCCAATGGAAACAGAATAAGAATAATTTTCATTATAATAATAAAATATTTAAATATTGTTGCAAAATTTAAAAATAAATTACAAAAATTATATTTCCCAATCATAGATTTGTTATTTGATCGAAAAAATTCATAGTTTATAGGTTAAATTCGAAAGAACAACAGATATATTACAGTATAGTGTAGTGGTTAGCATAATGAGCTATATCTTTTTATGGAGTAGGTTCAATCCCCTGAAGGAGGCATAAGTTTTTGCATTTTTTTAATTTTTTAAAAATTTTTCATGCCTCGTATCTCGGTCAAAACAAGCAAGCGGCAGCTAATTTTTTCACCATAGTTTCTACTATTTTTTTGCTATTTTTTGAACTTGGTTTGAAAAAATTTGGAGATTGGCAAGTTGGGATCATCCCTTGTAAGCCTAAGAACTAAGGCTTAGCCTAATCCTAAGCCTTAGCCTAAAGCGTATGCTTAGCCTAAGCCTTAGGCTTAGTCCTATTCAGCGTTGATTTCCGACAGCTACAGTAGCAACCAAAAGTATTGCCCAAAGGACTAGGCCTTAGGTTTAACCTAAGCATTTGGGCAATACTTTTAGTCGCTACCATAGGCGTAGCCAAGGGGGGGCTTTAACCCCCCCCCCCCCTGTTATCCAAAAATTTAATAGAAAAACGCGATTTTTTAAAGAAAAAACGCATTTTTTAACAAAATTTACACGTTCAGCCCCCTATCGCCGATTAGCCCCCTCTGTCGCAAAATCCTGGCTACGCCTATGGTCGCTATTGTAGCTGTTGGAAATCAACGCTAACTAAAGCTGGATGGTCCTTTAAAAAATTTACTGGTACCATATCATCTCATTCCCCCTCCCCCCCCCCACTATTAGAGAATCTTTCCAAATTATCTTACATACCATGAGCTTAAGTTGATTGTATTTGTAAGCATTTGATTGATGTCGTCTTGTTTTCGAATATAGTTATCATCATTGGTATTCGAGTAACTTTGGGCTAGCTTCCAGAATGATTGAATTTTATCCGTGAGCACACACAAGAGCTCCGAAACGAATTGTTGGTTATAATTCGTAGCGTTGTCTAAAGTGAATAGCTTGTCAAGTTTCTCTCCTTCATTTGAAACGGCTTGATTGTAATGTTTCATTTGGATCTTATACAGGCAGTCCTCCAGCCAACAATGATAGGCAGTAATGCAATCCCAGGCTGGGTCGGACTCTGGGTCTAATATCTTGAGATATTTGATCAGTTTGCTTTGTTCTTCAAATGAAGTGGGTACATCGATTAGCTTTTGCTTGATGGTCTGCTTGAAGGCTAGTATCTTTGTATTCAGGACGGCCATTGCTTCTTTGAACAATGGAATTTCTGTGTCTTTGTATAAGGAGTTCAAACGGTGGTAGTCATTTAAGATGACCGAGTATTCTCCATTTGCCATATTTTCGTCGATTGTTTCAGCGAGGAAGAATATGAACCGGAATCTTGTCAACACGGAAAGAGCATTTCGAGTTGCATCGGCTCTATCTTTTCTTCCAAGGACTCCCTTGAATAGCCGATCAGCAGTCTGTTGAGATTCTACCATCTTTTCTGCTAGTCCTTTTGTGAGAGGCCAGCCTCGAGTGTTACGCTCCGTTTGAATTTTCGAACTTAAAGAATTGAGTGCATCCACGCAATTGATCAATGAGTAGAGGCTGTTCTTGTGCAATTCTTTTGTAGTCTTCTCGTCTTTGGTGATCTCCAATTGTAGGTTCTTTAAGCCTTTACGCAGATCTTCAATGTTAGTGTGCTTGTGATTTTCCAATAAATACCAAGCAGGGCTGAAGTTTTCCATTCTTCGATTTCCAGATCCAGATGGGAATAATCGAGATAACACTGAGTGATCCAGCTTCTTTCCCCTAAAATGTATTTTTGCTATGATGATATTGTAGCCGGATATTTTGTATATCTATTATGTTGGTACATATTGCGTGTGCTCATACTACAACTACAGGGTGGCCCAAAAGTTCCCGCCCTAATCTTGTTATGTATATGTTTGAATGATTTTTGATCTATAATCGATTTTTTTAGCATGAAGGAGTTTCGAGGAGGTATTATTCGTCTTTTCAGCCGTTTTTCCTTTCCTTTTTCAGTCAACGTATGAGCTTTCACCATCTTTCTTGCCTTCATTCCAAGGTCATCATGCAAAATTCGCTGCACTGAACTTCTTCCAATTCCAACTTCTTAGGCCATTTTTCGTGTAGAATTCCTTCGACTGTTCGGATTCCGCAGGATCCGGCCCTTGATTTTTCTAATTTTAGCTGGTGTACGAGCAGTTCGCGGCCGTCCACTTCTTGTGATTGTAGTTTCCTGTTTCCCGATAACGGCGAATTGTGTCCTTCATGGTAGTATATGGAAGATTCATGTCTTTGACTATCTGGTAACCACTTTTTCCTTGCTCAAAAAGACGAATAATACCTCCTTGAAACTCCTTCATGCTAAAAAAAATCGATTATAGATCAAAAATTAAGTAAAATCATTAAAATATATACATAACAAGATTAGGGCGGGAACTTTTGGGCCACTCTGTAGAGGCACACAACATACTTGCTGCTACAGGCAGCTTAACACTTTAGTCTTTCCTCTCGTCGAACGAGAGGCATGAGTACACTTCTGTCATGATAGTCAATAAATATATTTCGCTATTTGAACCAACACAAAATATCCGGCCACAATATAATCAATCGCTTACGCGTCTACGGTAAGTCCCAAAGCATCAGTCGTTTCATTCGATTCAGTGATATTTCTTACTATCTTCCTGCCTGGAACTGTTCTTGATTCATCAACCCAGACACAACTNCGTCGAACGAGAGGCATGAGTACACTTCTGTCATGATAGTCAATAAATATATTTCGCTATTTGAACCAACACAAAATATCCGGTCACAATATAATCAATCGCTTACGCGTCTACGGTAAGTCCCAAAGCATCAGTCGTTTCATTCGATTCAGTGATATTTCTTACTATCTTCCTGCCTGGAACTGTTCTTGATTCATCAACCCAGACACAACTTGGTTGAAGGGGTCCAATTTGTTCAATAAACACACGAAACTGTACATCAGACTTGCCCCTTCCACCAGACTTCGTTGCAATAAGAATATCGCCAACACCGCGTTTGGCCGGACCAACTCTTGCCACTATTTTTGTAGGAGACTTCCATTTATATGACAACGCGGGGGCACCACAAATAACCAACCTAAATATCTTGTGTTTATTCCATGCGCAGAATAACGGTACTAAGGATTAGCGACCGCAAACGACGACATATATAAATAAGCTTACATGATAATATCATCTTGGCTTTGACCGAGATTTTCACCACGAATGTTTATCGTACAACCAGGTATACCTTCTTTTGGCGAAAGACCGGTTATGATCGGGTAGCCTGATTGCGCCATAATAAATACGTAAACAAATTTCTACATAATCAACGGAGACACTATTTTTCTGGGATGACGTTTAAGCAGTCTCGAAATGTTCAAAAAGAGATGTCTGGCATTTCCAAATCACACTTTCTTTTTGATTTCTCATTTGTTTCGAATATTTTATGAAGGCAATCAAGTAAATCAAGCGCTTAATTAGACAAAGAAACGATATGTAAATAAATGAGTTTTAATCAACTTTTATTTTTGCTTGGAATTTGTGTACACTTGGTGCTATTCCTGTCCATTTTTGACATTTACTATTCTAGCCCATTAATCAAAGGTACTCGCCCAATAATTCCAACAGGCGTACCATCTGCAAATCGGCTTGTTGTATTTTCGGCTGGTATGGCAAAATTGATGATTGTTTCGATCAAATAAAATTATTTTAGATGGCTTGAGAGCTAGCTCATTTTATACTCATCCGGAAAGCTCGCCATTCTTACAAGGAATTATACAAAATGGAAAAGTATACTGTTTTCTTCCACATACAATCAACTCTCGATTTATTGACCCCCTCCAATACGATTTAGTGACCCTTCCCGAGAATTTTCCTGCCAACATGACCACGCAGGGATACGTTGCAATAGTATAATACAGTAAACTCATTTAGTAACACCTCCCTCCGATTCGATTAAGTAACGCCTCCCTGAGGATGTTACTAAGTCGAGAGTTGACTATCTATTTTCATTTTAGGGCTCATGGGGGATATCTAAAAGCCATGTGCCGACAGAATCTCGCCCTGGCCATGTGGCTATGTTTGCTGGATTCTATGAAGATGTTAGCGCAGTAACTAGGGGCTGGAAGCATAACCCCGTGCCATTTGATAGTGTTTTTAACCAGTCTCGTTTTTCGTGGCTATGGGGTTCGCCGGATATAGGTGTTGCCAATTGTGTTAAAAATTTTAATTCAAGATAATTATAGTTCCAATGTTTGGAGATGGGCTTTCGCATGTATTTATCGATGCTTATTCACACGATGAAGAGGATTTTGCCAGTAAAAATGCAGCTCAACTTGACAAATGGGTCTTCGAAAAAGTCAAAGTAAGTCATTTCTAATATTAGATGGGGGGGGGGATTGGTCTCTTGACCGGAATGGCTGTTTTTAGAAATATTTCCAACAATCAACCCACTTATCAAATGCTACGGAATTGCTGAATGAGGATAAGCTTGTATTTTTCTTGCACCTCTTAGGGTTGGATACGAATGGGCATGGTTACAAACCACATTCTAAAGAATACATTAACAATATCCTCGTTGTCGATAAAGGGATTAAGGAAATTGTTGAATTATTTGAAAATTTTTACGGCGATAACAGGCTAGTTGAAATTGGTGAGCTGTTGTATAATTGATTTTTTATAGAACAGCCTACTTGTTTACTGCAGATCATGGAATGACTGATTGGGGTACACTTGAATTGCATTTAACTCGGACCAAAGTCAAATTTAGGCTCACATGGTGCTGGTTCTGATGATGAGATTGAAACTCCATTTGTTGCATGGGGCTCTAGTATTGCTCAATCCAAGTTAAAACGTGTTGTAAATCAAGTGGATCTAGCACCGTTGATGTCCTCGTTGATAGGTTAGACTAGTCATCTTCAATCCATATTTTAAACATTTATATACAGGAATTGCCATCCCGATGAACAGTGTTGGAATTTTGCGACTTGAATTACTCGATGTGCAATCTGAAATGAAGTACCAAGCAGCTTGTAACAATTTGAAACAGGTCAGTTTTTTAACATTACTATTCGATAGAGACCGGATTTTTCAAACAAAAAAAACCGAAGCCGGAGGGACGAGTTGACCGGGGCGGAGAAAATCGGGGGCAAATCTCCGGTTTTAAAAAGGGAGGAAAACCGGGGGCAATCCAAGAAAAAAATGGATTTTTGAGAAAAAATTTGATTTTTGAACAAAAATTCAATTTTTGTCCCCGGTCTCTACTATTCAATATAGTCTCTTTTTAGATGGTAGAACAATATTCGATCACACGAGAAGAGCGCAAGCGAACTGTATTGCCTATGTTGTTTCGCGAGTACAATGGCTTCACACCAGTAATTCTTCAACGAGTAGATTCGGAAGTTTTACGTCTTGTTGATTCGCGTCGTTTCGATGCGGCTGCAGCACTTTGTTTGGAGTGGATTCCACGTGCTAGAGACGCTTTAATCTATTTCCATCGATACTATCGTGTTATCTTGGGCTTGGCAATGGCCATACTTTTCCTTTCTTGGAATGTATTATTGTATTTGGCAGTATCGAGGTTATTTATTATCTTTTCATTTTTTGTTAAAGGATCAGTTTAGTGGGGAAAAAGGTGCCATTTTTGTTGATATTCATAAAGTTTATGAAAAATGGAGCATTTTTTGTTTTTACGGCATGTTCTAAATCTTTGTAGTTTTCAAAAAAGTTTATGTATTACAACCAAAACATGTACACAAATTCAAAATTTCAAACGTAATTTTCTCGAAAACTACAACGATTCAGAGCATGCCATAAAAAATGCTCCATTTTTCATGAACTTTTCGAATATCAACAAAAAATGACAATTTTTTCTCACTGGACTGGTCCTTTAAATTTTAGGCGTAACACCATTGGCCAATTAGGATATGCAGTGTTCATGCCACGGATAATACCTTTAATAGTCTTAATACTCGTTGCACTATTGCTCTACTATCAACAAATGCCTATTTCAAACTTTGTCTATTTCTTGCTACCTCTTTATGTAGTAACAATAGTTATTAATATTATCCTGTTGTCTACACCTAATTTGTTTAATCGACAAAATTGGGACACTTATTTTTCAAAAATCAACAAACAGAAAATTATTCAAACATTGTTTTATAATGCGATTTTTAGTAAGCCTTTAGGTACTACTAAGGATTCGCGAGCCCACTTAACGTGATTTTTTGTCAACAAAATTTTAAAAAAATTCACGTGGGCTAACTAATCCTTATTAGTGCCAGTTTTTATTTTTTATTTTATAAAAACGATTTTAGTTGTTTCCATTGGAGTTTTTATTGTTGCCTTCTATGAACGTAGTATTTTATCTATAATAATAGTGTTTCTTGCATTTTTACCTTTTATACAGGGGATTACTTTGTTTCCATGGTATGCTTTGTAATTAATTTTAGCCTTTCTAAGATCCAATAATGTATAAAAGTCATTCTAGAAAAGGCCAATTATTTTCACTGTAACAATTAGAGTGGGCCATGCTTTGTTACTTATCTATGTTAATATTGAAAAATATTTAGGAACGTAATATGGTTTGTAATTTGCATGGTATTGGCCGTTTTTCCTCAGCTAGAAACTGTCGGTAGAACACCAAATACAACTCTAGTCGTTCTTTCTCCGATTCTATGTGGAATTTTCAGCTTGATTTATATTTCAAGGTTGAAGTCAAATGCAAAGTTTCCAATGAAATGTTTCCCATTGATTCATTTTCTTGTTGCGGGTCTTGTTTTATATTCAAACGTGTGGTTCAGTTTTTATCAGGTATTGTTGAAGTTTTTTAGATTATGATCCTCTTCGAATTGGTCATTTGATGTTTCGAAACTTTGTTATGTTTTTGAGGAGGATTTTTTCGGAAATATAAAGATAATCCTGATAATTTTTTGGTGTCGTTAGAAAGCTGGATTTCGTAGCAATCGAATGACACCAAATTCATGCCATAACTCTTTCTGGTTGCTGAAATATTGCATAATTATTTTAAAAATGTTGAAAAAACTGATATTTTTTACTAATTATGCAATAACTCCTCAATCAGAAAGAGTTGTGGCATGAATTTGGTGTCATTGATTGCTACGAAATCCAGCTTTCAAATGACACCAAAACTATCAGGATTGGCTGAGTAATTCCGGAAAAATCCTCAAAAATATTTTTTTTAAAGTTTCGAAATGTCAACTTTCGTTACATCAAACGACCTTCAAATGAAAGATTTAGATCAAAATTACTTTCGATTTTAGACTGTACCTTTAATTGTCCGCATAAGCTCATGGGTGTCGTTACCACTAGCGTTTATTCTTCCCATTATAGCATCCTTCAATTTAACGGATCGACTATTTTGCTGGTTCTCTTCACTATTCATACCATACTCGATGCTTTCGATATCTTACGAATCCTTGTTTGTCTTCTTATTCGGGATTTTACTGTTCATTTATGTTCGATTCGAGTTCTATGAATTTAAGGATGCGGAATTTTTCCAAACAAATCTCAATAAAAATGTTCAGAGTATAAATGAGCCAACAGGTAGAAGAAAATACCCCCTAAACTAATCGTATGTTCTTTTTAGAAATCGATGAAGCATTCAGCTTTAAAGAATGGTGCAGAGCCTTGATTTTGCTAGCATTTATAGAAATTGCATTCTTTGGAACAGGTTTGTTTGTTATAGCATTTTTACGAGAGTAAAATATACAGGATGAGCAAAAAACCGTACTTTTGCGTTTGTTAAAAAACGCAAAAGTACGGTTTTTGTTGGCTTACCCTGTATAAAAAAATATAAATCATCAAAAACCTATTTTTGTATTTTGACTATATTGTTTTAAGGAAATGTTGCTTCTTTAAATAGCTTTAATCCGACATTCATAAGGAACTTTATTACTGTCTTTTCTCCATTTGTAATGGCTTCATTATTAATGTTTAAAATATTTGTCCCATTCGCTTTTGTTGCCTATGGATTTGCATCAATCTTACATTTGGACGAAAGAATGTTTTCTCGACTTTGCGTTTTGCTTATGATCATTACGAATTTCCTGAGTTTGGTAAGTATATTTGGAGTCGATAGCTTCTCCTCCAAAGTTGATGTTTTAGGCATTCTTTTTCCTGCTCAAAGATCAAGGTTCATGGCTTGAAATCGGGATAAGCATATCAAATTATATCATTAGCATGACGGCATCTTCTGTGATGTTCCTATTGCTCAGAATAGCTAATAGGCTAATGGTATTGTCATTAAAAGATCATATTATGAAAATGTTTTATTTTGTGCTCATACAACAACTAGAGGTGCACACCATATTTGCCGCTGCAGGCAGCTTAACACTTTAGTTTTGCCTCTCGTCGAACATGAGACACACTTTTGTCTGATAATGATACTCAATAAATATATTTCGCTATTTGAACCGGCGCCGGATTGTTTGGGGACGGACATTTGGGGACGTGACATTTGGGGACGGACTTTTGGGGATGTGACATTTGGGGACGGACTTTTGAGGACGGACTTTTGGGGATGTGACATTTGAGGACGGACTTTTGGGGATGTGACATTTGGGGACGAAATTTGGTTTTTTTAAAAAGGTATAGTGAACGCTCGTTAAAGGGTAGTAACTAGGGGTAAGTTTATGCAAGGAATCGATTGCGCGCTATGAAAAATTCTGAAAATTTTTTCCGGGGGTCAAAAAATGGAAAAAATTGCCTCAAAATTAGGGGTTATGACTTTTAACCCCAAAAAAATCATTTTTAGTGGTAAGTTTATGCGAAGAATCTATTGCGCGCCATGAAAAATTATGAAAATTTTTTCCGGGGGTCAAAAAATGGAAAAAATTGCCTCAAAATTAGGGATTATAACTTTTAACCCCAACAAAATCATTTTAAGGGGTAAGTTTATGCGAGGAATCGATTGCGCGCCATGAAAAATTATGAAAATTTTTCCCGGGGGTCAAAAAATGGAAAAATTTTTATAATTTTTCATGGCGCGCAATAGATTCCTCGCATAAACTTACACCTAAAAATGATTTTGTTGGGGTTAAAAGTTATAATCCCTAATTTTGAGGCAATTTTTTCCATTTTTTGACCCCCGGAAAAAATTTTCATAATTTTTCATGGCGCGCAGTCGATTCCTCGCATAAACTTACCCCTAGTTACTTCCCTTTAACGAGCGTTCATTTTACCTTTTTAAAAAAACCAAATTTCGTCCCCAAATGTCACATCCCCAAATGTCACATCCTCAAATGTCACATCCCCAAAAGTCCGTCCCCAAATGTCACGTCCCCAAATGTCACATCCCCAAATGTCACATCCCTAAAAGTCCGTCCCCAAAAAACCGTCCCCAAATGTCACATCCCCAAAAGTCCGTCCCCAAATGTCCGTCCCCAAATGTCACGTCCCCAAATGTCCGTCCCCAAACAATCCGGCGCCTTTGAACCAACACAAAATATCCGGCCACAATGTATAGTCAATCTCTTACGCGTCTACAGTAAGCCCCAAAGCATCAGTCGTTTCATTCGATTCAGTGATATTTCTTACTATCTTCCTGTCTGGAACTGTTCTTGGTTCATCAACCCAGACACAACTTGGTTGAAGGGGTCCAATTTGTTCAATAAACACAAGAAACTGTACATCAGATTTGCTCCTTCCACCAGATTTCGTTGTAATAAGAATCATACTTGAATAGGGGGTCGTAATTACGACCCCCTGAGTCGCGATGGCCCCGAAAAATGGGGGGGGGGGGCACCGAAAGGCNAACCCGCGCGAGGAAGTTTACGACCCCCCCCCTGTCATCTATGATAAGAATATCGCCAACAACGCGTTTTGCTGGACCAACTCTTGCCACTATTTTTGTAGGAGACTTCCATTTATATGACAACGCGAGGGCACCACAAATAACCAACCTAAATAACTTGTTTTTATTCCATGCGCAAGTTTCGAAAGTGAGGTATTAAAGATTCAGAATTTACTGTAAAAACAAAATGCTCCATTTTTCATGAATTTCCCGAATATACATAAATTATGGCAAATTTCGCTAATCTAAAGAATTTTTGATTTCATTCAGGAGTTGGTGTTCAAAGACTCGGATGAATCCCGAAGCACTGAAATTTTGAAATTTTTTTGGCGCAATTTTGTCAGGCTCGTCAAGCGCTGCGATTATACACTAAATCTAAAAAAGTATTGCAAATAAAT